>APFE030555647.1:48318-72240 GCA_000404065.3 Pinus taeda | reverse complement strand
GTTTATTTATATTTTTATTTATTTACCATACCTTTTGAGTAAGTATAAAAAGACATTTATTTATTTACCATACCTCCACTTTACTTATATTTTTATTTGTTTACACCCTTGCATGTATATAAGGTGACTTATGGAGTAAATATAAAAAATGTTTATTTATTTACCATACTTCTCATTTATTTATATTTTTATTAATTTACCATACCTCTTTTATAAATATGGTATTTGGCCCCATAGGATTCACTTAAATAAAACCTATTCTTGAAAATGGGCGAATGGATTCACTTAAATAAAACCTATTCTTGAAAATGGGCGAATGGAAGGTTGTAACTCCTAATTTCAAGGGCTAAAATTACCTTTTTTACCCTCTCCCTTAAAATAAGGTGGCCTATTTGAGGTGATTTGTAAAAAGGTACTATGATACAAAATATTCGCCCACTAAAAATTTAAAATCCCTTAATTTCACCAAAGGGCGAACATTCGCCCCTAAAATCACCCCTAGCCCTCAAGATGATCCAGATCAAGACTTGTTGACAGTTGATTTCTGATTGCATGAAAGTTGTTTCTGATAAACTGGAACAAAGCCAAACAAAAAGGCAAAGATCCTTCACTTACTTCGAAATTTTTTGCACTTTCCTCCTCACTTCCATGGCTGATATGCAACGGTTGATCAATGTATTCGAGCTACTGAAAATGAACTTCCTCCTTCCACAAACCAGCTGTTGATTTGTCTGCAAGATTATTTTCTGTTTGGAGAACATAATCATCATCATTATATTGATCAAACTTAGGCAAATCATTAGTATAAAACACATCATCAAGCATACATGTCATATCAATAGAACTCTCTTCTCCAAGATGATTTATAAAGAAATTATTATCAGATCTATGAAAGTTAGGATAAGAAAGAAAATATTTTGGATCGGCCACTTGTTCTTCTTCAATCAGTGAGCCATGATCTTGAACATCATACTCATTCCTTGTAGTGATCTTCTACATCATCTCTTCCACTGCACTTATCAAAATGTCGAGCTTTACCTCTAGAGATGTCGATTCCTTTGGATCTATGTTTTCATCTCTTCTTCCTTCAACTTTTTCCTTCTGATCAGCAAATGAGCCTTTACATCTACTGCACTATTCTTCATCTCTTCAATTGTTGCAAGTTTTCTTTCTCTCAGCTGAAACTCCATTTCTAGATCAAAGGCTTTTGGGTAGTGCAAGAGAGAAGATCCAGGAGGAGGTCTTATATTAACTAGCATCGAAAAATAGACTTGATTAAATCTGGCTAAGAACTGTTGTACTGTCTCCCCTGGCAATCTTTTCAGCTGGTTATACTCTTCTATAATCAAGAAAGGGTTTTGTCTGACCACCCACCTGTCGACAAAAATTTCGACAAACAGCTAGAAATTTCATATGCTTGCATCAAGAAGCATTTTGAATGAACTCTTGACTTTGCCTTGCAAAGAAAGAGCAAAAAGCCTAATACTGACATCTTCTTCATCAACTTCAAAAAGGTCAAGAAAAGACTCAAAATTTAGTACATGTCTCTCAGCAGTGATGTTGTTATAGTCACCATCAAATCTTGGTAGATATAGGTCATGATTTTTATGGAAAGCATGGAATATAGGAGGTAAAATCAGAGGCTTGTATCTATCTGGAATTTTACAAGGCAGTGGGGTATGTACAGAAGGTGTAGAACCAATCTTGGTCTCTTGAGGCTCATTAGTTTGAATATGATCATCACAAGCTTCAGAAAAAGGGTCTTGATCAAGCTCAAAGGCATGTAATTCTTTGGTATTCACAATCTTCAAAGGGAAGGAATCAAATCCAGGCTGAGGATCTTTTCTCAAATACAATATACTTTGCAAAGCATTCTTGACATTCTCGGGAAAAGAGAATAAATAACTTTAAACAAAGAACATAATGTCTTGGATGAAATTCCAACTTGAATACCTGATATGTCCATATCGTCCTTTCATGTTTCTACTGGTCGGGTTCATCCTCTAGTGGAGTCCTTGGATCTAATCTCGAAACTGATTTAGAATCACTAGGTGAATGATTTCAGCCTTTCCAGTGTCTAATCGTTTTCCACCATCAACAATCAGATCTGAAATTGATTACATTTTACCGAGGAACACAAAACTACATTCCCCAGTGGAGTCACCACTATGTTAGGGCCTAAATCTACCTCATTCTGAGAAAGGTAGGTCTAGGGTAACATCAAACCACGCTTAACCTGGTAGCTAGCCCTACCAGGTCGGGAGAGGGCTCTCTCCTTGTCAATCTCAAAGAAAATATGGCAAGTAAGGCTTGGGATGACTGATATGAATACTAATTTTAGGCTAGGTATATGCTCAGAGGAATTTTGATTGATTTTAATGGTTGGTTGCTGGATCAGATGAGGAAAGCAGCTTTGGGTCCAGGAAATCAACTCAAATTTGCAGAGGTTTCTATGGGACGAGGTAGGCAATTGTTTTATCACTTTGAAATGAATGTGATGGTAAGTCTAAATACTGATGAGGAGCTAGAGGGGGCATGAAAATTTCAGGAGTCCTCTTTAAACAGTAGAAAACATGTAAAACTAAATAAACCCTAAGGCAGAGAACTGAAATACCAATGGATTCTACCTTTTACACTTGATTCATTTAGTTTATTCAGAATAAGAGAGATGATGGTACACATAAACATAATATCAACTGAATTACAAAGAAGAAAACAATGCTAATTCACATTACCACAAGAATACCACAAAATGCTGCAAAACCTTGGTTTATTTCCTTGCCAAACTGCAGAAATGATGTACAAAGTAGCTCAATGCATCCACAAGAGTCCAACCCTGACAAATGACTAAGAAACTACAAGATATAGGCATCAAACCACCTATTCTAGCTATCAAGTGTCGAATCCATAAGTTAAGGAGTTGTTTCAACAAGATCTAAACTAGGAACTAAAAAATAGCCAGTGGAATAGCTTGCCTCTAAAACTATGGAAACTGATTCATTCATCCTCAAACCAACTCCTACTGATGTATCTACCTCTTTAAGTCATTTTTCATAATTTTTAAACCATAGTACATCAAGTTACATCATAATACATCATGAATTTACCAAAGAGAGAAGAAAAATTCAAACTTGTAGAAAACTAGGTGAAATTCTGAACAAACAGGTAAAACTGGCAAATTTTGATCCTATGTGTGGCGCCACTGATCCTATGCGTGGTGATTTTTCTAGGCCAATTTTTGGAAGGCTTCCCAAAGGCTCATTGGAAATCTTGGTGATTCTACTTTCTGGGACAACTTGAATTTTTTGATTTGAAGTCCATTTGCCCCTCCAAAAATGCAATCTCCCAAGACTGCTTCCTGTGTGGAAAAAAAGTGGCAGAGAGGGCATTTTTTGGGTGTTTTTGGCCCTTTTGGAGGTCCAGAACTTGTCAAAATTTCTCAGCCATTTCTAAGCATGCATAAACTTTCATGCTAATTCCAAAAATGTAAACCTTTTTGCAAATGGAGGCCCCCATCAAAAGCATAGCACCGATGGCGCTACGCACCTGTTGAAAAAACTTGTTTTTGCATTAAAAATTTCAAAAATGACAAAAAATGCTCCAAATTCCTTGAAATTTGGCATGAGTGATCCTTTTTAGGTGCTTTGTTGGGCTAATTATGCTTCGGTGAAGATCTTGAGCCTATCTTTCTCTTTATTTTCTCCTTAAGGCCTTCAATGGAACTGTCACTAAGGGTTTCTTCCTCCATTTCATACTCATTGTCCATCTCCATTGTTTTCACTTGGTTTTGAAAAATGTGGTTGTATATGGATGTTTTATGGATAATAGTGTGGAAATGAGGTGAAGGAATGAAATGGGCAGAGTGTATATGAAAATGTATGCTGAACAGAGTTTAGGGATTAGTAGGGTTTTAGGGAGAGTGGGTAGAGTTTGATGATGTGAGTAGGGCTTGTAGGGTTTGGGAAGTAGTGTAGGGTTTGGGGAGTGTAGGGCTTGGGAAATCATATGTGGAGAATGGGATTAAAGGGATACGGTATACAACCACTATTACAATGAAGAAAATTGGGTTTCACCCTAGAAGCTAGGGTTTCAATTTGAAGAACACAAAACACCAATCTTAGTAAACAAACCCTAACACACAAGATAGGATTCATGTACTTACTTATTTAGAGGGAGAAATTGAAGTTTTGATAAAAAATGGTGAAATTTGCAACAATTTATAGCCCAACTACCAGGTGCACATCACACTCACCCAGGTGCATAGCGCACTTTGTATGCATAGCGCCCGAACAAACTCAATGTAAAGCGTGCACCACGTGCGTAGCACCAGCTGACAGGTGCGTAGTGATTTTTGCAAGAAATTTTTGGAGGCGTTCCTAGCATTAAAATTGGGCATGTGATAGCTTTTTGGAAATCTTATTGAGTCTACATTCCAACGCAACTTGAATTTTTCAATTTGGAGTTCATTTGATCTGTCAAAAGTCAAATTTCCCAAGACTGGTCAAAATGTACAAAATGAGGTTGCCTAAATGCAGAGTGTTGTTGCAATCAACTTTTGAAGGTCTTCCTCAGCTCCAAATTGAGCTCATGATAGCTCATCGGAAATCACTTTACGTCTATTTATCATTTTGCTCATCAAACAAGTCATTTGGCTAACAAACCTAGGATAAATCTTGATTTTGCCAAGGTCACTCCAGAGGTGCAACAATTCTCCTAAGGCAACTATAGTTTTGAAATTTCTCTAAATCCATGACACATGTGTACAGATTGAAGGAGGTTTTTCTTCCCTAGCCTATTATGGACAAAACCCTCTCTCAGTGTTTCCAAATTCATGTTTTTCTTGCTGAGAAACATCATTTGAGTAAAACCTATCCTAACATGTGGAACAGGGGTTTTGTAGAAATGAAGGGAAATGAAGGGGATAAGGGGCTTCTAAATTCTTGAGAAAATTTTGGGAAGTAGGGAGGGATATTAGAAAATATGGGAAAGTGGAATGTCAAATACTGAGTGAAGGTAAGGGGTCCAAAAGGGCTAAACACAGGCCTAGCCTAGAAAATTGTCAAATTGTAGCAAGAAACTAGGGTTTGTGGGAAAATGAGGAATTTGAGGGATATAAATGACGGGAAGTGTTTAATAAGGTACATTAAGGATAGGGGAAGGTGTATGAACAACAGGACACAAGTTTTTTTGATGCTTTGACCATCCAAGAGAAATTACCTACAAAACCCTAGAAGAGGGAAATGAGCCTTACCCAACTGCAACTGAAGCACGAACAAGGTGTAAAATGACCCATTGGAACCTGAAATGATGATGAAAACTCTTTGAATGATGGTATACTTAGATGAATGGTGACATGGACTGACATTTGGACAACTTTGAAAGAGTGAAACCAAACCCTAAACCTAATACCTAGTGACCAAATTTTACTTGAAACCTCACTAAAATGACAAAATTTGAATTTGACACCATAAGACCACTTTGTAAGAGCATATTTGATCACTAGTGGAAGGCTTCAAAGACTGACACTAACATTGGCTCCAATGAGGATGGTAGCTCCTTGTAGGTGCCAAGAACCAAATATCTTTGGGAGAGAAGACCAGTGCCTTATCCATTGGGCAATGTGGAATCATTATCTTGGCAACAAAAACACAAGACTCAAGACTCAAAACTCATAACTGAAGTGAAACTGACGCAATACTAAAACACAACTGAAAAACTGGAAAATATGCTCAAAATGGAGCTTATTCAAATAAAACCTACTCTAGATGTTCCATTCATCATCTGATCAAGTGAAATGAAACAACCAAAGCAACCAAGTAAGCATTCTGGCTATTGTTTGTATTCTCCACAAGTGCTTGCTTATGAACAACAAGAGAAAACTACTGAAAGGGAACTCCCATGAAAACTTGTAAATAGATTTGTTGAATAAAATGGATTCTCTATCTGACTCCAAAAACACTGCATAAGGATCTTGAAATTCATGTGCACTAGGGCTCAGCTCATCCAATGGATTACTTTTCTTCTCCTCATACCATGAATGCAAACTTTCATCTGAGATTTGTGACAAGACTCCTGCTGAAAATGACAAAGAAATCGGCTACCAGATCAAGTTTGTATTAGTACACGTTTCAAGCTCATAGGTAGCTAATGGAGAAGGACTTGCACTGTAGACATCATCCAACACATCAGCTATTGGATCGTGAAAAACTTGAAAAGGCTCCTGCAACCCATTTTCTATTGGTTCTAATGAGATTACATAATTCCCTACAGGCTGCTCATTTGAAGATATACTATGCAATTTTCCCTTCAAAAACTGAAATGATTCAAAACAAAATGGTACGGAATTGTCTTGCATCATTTGATCATATGGTCCAGCTTCCAAGTCTTCATTTGCAACTTGATAATCAAAGGCATTCAGGGGCTGCAACTCTGGATACGACAAGTCTTGAACAAGGTTTTCATTGGCCTCAACATGATCTAGATCAAGACTTGTCAACAGTTGATTTATGATTGCATGAAAGTTGTTTCTGATAAATTGAAACAAAGCAAAACAAAAAGGCAAAGATCCTTGACTTACTTCAAAATTTGCTGCACTTTCCTCCTCACTTCCATGGCTGGTATGCAACCGTTGATCACGGTATTCGAGCTGCTGAAAATGGACTTCCTCCTTCCACAAACCAGTTGTTGATTTGTCTGCAAGATTAGCTTCTTTTTGGATAACATAATCATCATCATCATACTAATCAAACTTAGGAAAATCATCAGTATAAAACACATCATCAAGCATACATGTCATATCAACAAATCTCTCTTCGCCAAGATGATCTATAAAACAATGATTATCAGATCTATCACAACTGGGATATGAAAGAAAATATTTTGGATCAGCCACTTCTCTTCTTCAATCAACGAGCCATGATCTTGAACATCATACTCATTCCTTGTAGTGATCTTCTGCATCTTCTCCTCCACTGCACTTACCAAAATGTCGCTTTACCTCTAGAGATGTCAATTCCTCTGGATCTATGTTTTTCATCTCTTCTTCCTTCAACTTTGCCCTTCTGATTAGCAAATGAGCCTCTACATCTACTACACTGTTGTGCATCTCTTCAAGTGTTGCAAGGTTTATTTCTCTCAATTGAAATTCCATTTCTGGATCAAAGGCTTTCGTTTAGTGCAAGAGAGCGGATCCAGGAGGAGGTCTTATATTGACCGACATCGAAAAATAGACTTGTTTAAATCTAGCTAAGAACTATTGTATTGTCTCCCCTTGCAGTCTTTTTGGCTAGTTATACTCTTCTATAATCAAGAAATGGTTTTTTCTGACCACCCACCTATCGAGAAAAACTTCGACGAACTGCTGGAAATCTGAGATGCTCACATCAGGCAGGGTTTTGAACCAACTCTTGACTTTTCCTTGCCAAGAAAGATCAAAAAGCCTAATACTGACATCTTCTTCATCAACTTCAAAAAGGTCAAGAAAAGACTCAAAATTCAGTACATGTCTCTCAATAGTGATGTTGTTACAGTCACCATCAAATATTGGTAGATATAGGTCATGATTTTTAGGGAAAGCATGGAATATAGGAGATAAAATCAGAGGCTTGTATCTATCTAGATTTTTACAAGGTAGTGGGGTTTGTATAGAAGGTGTAGAATCAGTCTTGGTCTCTTGAGGTTAATCAATTTGAAGACGGTCATCAAAAGCTTCAGAAAAAGGGTCTTGATTAAGCTCAAAGGCATGCAATTCTTTGGTATTCACAATCTTCAAAGGGAAGGAATCAAATGCAGGTCGAGGATCTTTCTCAAATACAATATGCTTTGCAAAGCCTTCTTGACATTCTCAGGAAAAGAGAAAAAATAATTTATAACAAAGAACATAATGTCTTGGATGAAATTCCAACTTGAATACCTGATATATCCATATCTTCTTTTCATGTTTCTACTGGTCGGGTTCATCCTCCAATGGAGTGTTTGGATCTAATCTCAAAACTGATTTAGTATGGTCAGTTGAAGGATTTCAGCCTTTATGGTGTCTGATCATTGTCCAACATCAACAATCAGATCTGAACTTGATTACATTTTGCTGAGGAACACAAAACTACGTTCCCCAGTAGAGTCACCACTATTTCAGGGCCTAAATCTACCTCAGGCTGAGAAAGGCAGGTCTAGGGTAACATCAAACCACGCTTAACTTGGTAGCTAGCCCTATCAGGTCAGGAGAGGGCTCTCTCCTTATTAATATCAAAGAAAATATGGCAAGTAAGGCTCGATATGGCTGATATGAATACTAATTTTAGGCTAGTTATATTCTCAGAGGAATTTTGATTGATTTTAATGGTTGGTTGCTTGATCAGATGAGGAAAGCAGCTTTGGGTCCGGGAAATCAACTCAGATTTGCAGAGGTTTCTATGGGGCGAGGTAGGCAAGTGTTTTAGAACTTTGAAATGAATGTGATGGTGAGTCTAAATACTGGTGAGGAGCTAGATAGGGCAAGAAAATTTCATGAGTCCACTTCAGATGGTAGAAAACATGTAAAACTAAATAAACCCTAAGGCAGAGCACTGAAATACCAATGGATTC
The DNA here is from genome assembly GCA_000404065.3 of Pinus taeda. Classification (NCBI taxonomy): domain Eukaryota; kingdom Viridiplantae; phylum Streptophyta; class Pinopsida; order Pinales; family Pinaceae; genus Pinus; species Pinus taeda. The sequence goes on along the minus strand of APFE030555647.1, from coordinate 63,657 downwards.
TACCTTTTACACTTGATTCATTTAGTTTATGCAGAATAAGAGAGATGATCGTACACATAAACATAAGATAAGCTGAATTACAAAGAATAAAACAATGCTAATTCACATTACCACAAGAATCCCACAAAATGTTGCGAAACCCTGGTTTATTTCCTTACCAAACTGCAGAAATGATGTACAAAGTAGCTCAATGCATCCACAAGAGTCCAACCCTGACAAATGACTAAGAAAGTACAATATATAGGCATCAAACCACCTATGCTAGCCATCAGGGGTCGAATCCATAAGGCAAGGAGCTGTTTCAACAAGGTCTAAACTAGGAACTGAAAAATAGGCAGTGGAACAACTTACCTCTAAAACTATGGAAACTGATTCTTTCATCCTTGAACCAACTCCTACTAATGTATCTACCTCCTTAAGTCATTTTTCATCATTTTTACATCATAGTACAACAAGTTACATCATATTACATCATGAATTTACCAAAGAGAGAAGAAAAAGTCAAACTAGTAGAAAACCAGGTGGAATTCTGAACAAACAGGCAAAACTGGCAAATTTTTCTCCTATGCATAGCGACACTGATCCTATGTGTGGTGCTTTTTCCAGGCCAGTTTTGGATGGCTTCCCAAAGTCCAAATCAGGTGCAGAATAGCTCATTGGATAGCTTGGTGAGTATACTTTCTGGGATAGCTTGAAATTTTTGATTTGGAGTCAATTTTCCCCTCCAAAAATGCAATCTCGCAATACTTCTTCCTGTGTGACAAAAAAGTGGCAAAGATGGCACTTTTTGGGTGTTTTTGGCCCTTTTGGAGGTCCAGAACTTGTCAAAATTTCTTAGCCATTTCTGAGCATGCATAAATTTTCATGCCAATTCCAAAAATGTAAACTTTTTTGCAAATGGGGGCCCCCATAAAAAGCGTAGCGCCACTGAAAAAACCTGTTTTTGCATTAAAATTTTCAAAAATGACAAAAAATGCTCCAAATTCCTTGAAATTTAGCGTGAGTGATCCTTCTTAGGTGCTTTTCTAGGCCAATGATGCTTCAGCTAAGGTCTTGAGATTATCTTACTCTTTATTTTCTCCTTAAGGCCTTCCATGGAACTGTCACTATGGGTTTCTTCCTCCATTTCATACTCACTATCCATCTCCATTGTTTTCCCTTGGTTTTGAAAAATGTGGTTGTATATGGATGTTTTATGGATAATAGTGTGGAAATAAGGTGAAGGAATGAAATGGGCAGAGTGTATGTGAAAATGTATGTTGAACAGAGTTTAGGGATGAGTAGGGTTTTAGGGAGAGTGGGTAGATTTTGATGATGTGAGTAGGGCTTGTAGGGTTTGGGAAGTAGTGTAGGGTTTGGGAGAGTGGGTAGGTTTTTAGTGATGTGAATAGGGTTTGGGGAGTGTAGAGATTAGGAAATTATATGTGGAGAATGGGATTAAGGGGATAGGGTATACAACCACTAGTGTAATGAAGAAAATTGGGTCTCACCCTAGAAGCTAGGGTTTCAGTTTGAAGAACACAAAACACCAATCTTAGTAAACAAACCCTAACACATAAGATAGGATTCATGTACTTACTTGTTTAGAGGGAGAAATTGAAGTTTTGAGGAAAAATGGTGAGATTTGCAACAATCTATAGCCTAACTGCTAGGTGCGTGGCACACTCACCCAGGTGCATAGCGCATTTTGCATGCGTAGCTCCCAAACAAAACTCAGTGTAAAACCTACGCCAAGTGCGTAGCGCCAATTCTATGCATAGCGCGAGCTGACACGTCCGTAGGAATTTTTGAAAGACACTTTTGGAGGCCTTCGTGGTGTCCAAATTGGGAATGTGATAGCTCATTGGAAATATTATTCAGTCTACTTTCTAGCACAACTTGAATTTTTCAATTTGGAGTTCATTTGACCTATAAAATGTCAAATCTCCCAAGACTGGTCAAAATGTGCAAAATGAGGTTGCCTAAATGTAGAGTGCTGTGACAGTCAACTTTTGAATGTCTTCGTCAACTCCAAATTGAGCTCATGATAGCTCATTAGAAATATATTTGTGTCTAGTTATCATTTTACTCATCAAGCAAGTCATTTGCCTAACAAATCTAGGAGAAATCTTGATTTTTCCAAGGTCACTCCAGAGGTGCAGCAATTCTCCTGAGGCAACTATATTTTTGACATTTCTCTAAATCCATGACACCTGTGTAAAAAGTGAAGGAATTTTTTCTTCCTTAGCCTAGTATGGACAAAAACCTCTCTCGTTTTTTCCAAATTCATTTTTCTTTCTCAGAAACATTGTTTGAGTAAAGTTATCCCGACATGTAGAACAGGGGTTTTGTAGAAATCAAGGGAAATGAAGGGGATAAGGGGCTTCTAAATTCTTGAGAAAATTTTTGGAAGTAGGGAGGGATGTTAGGAAATATTGGAAAGTGGAATTTCAAATATTGAGTGAGGGGAAGGGGTCCAAAAGGGCTAAACACAGGCCTAGCCTTGAAAATTGTCAAATTGTAGCAAGAAACTAGGGTTTGTGGGAAAATGAGGAATTTGGGGGATATCAATGATGGGAAGTGTTTAATTAGGTACATTAAGGATAGGGGAAGGTGTATGAACATCAGGACATAATTTTTGTTGATGATTTGACCATCCAAGAGAAATTACCTACAAAACCCTAGAAGAGGGAAATGAGCCTTACCCAACTACAACTGAAGCACAAACAAGGTATAAAATGACCCATTGGAACCTGAAATGATGATGACAACTCTTTGAATGATGGTATACTTAGATGAATGGTGACATGGATCGACATTTGGACAACTTTGAAAGGAGTGAAACCAAACCCTAGACCTAATACCTAGTGACCAAATTTTACTTGAAACCTCACTGAAATGACAAAATTTGGCTTTGACACCCTAAGACCACTTTCTAAGAGTATATTTGATCATTGGTGGAAGGCTTCAAAGACTGACACTAACACATTCCATGATGGCTTCAAACAACAATAGTTTAAAGGCTCTTCCCTTTATGCTTCACTCCAAACCAAAACACACTTCTCCCTCACACAACTAGGTAGCTACGACTAGTAATGAATTGCTTGTCTACTCCAAAATAGTATCAACACTCAAGAGTAACTCTGCCAAAACTATCAACTGTGACTATAACATTCACCCACTAGTTTTTTATTGGGAAGAAGGGAGGTTTAGATAGGAAATATGGATGGGAGATGGATCCACTTCTTATGGGAGAAGGACTTATCCCTTGAGGTAGTTCCATCATTATAGGGGAAAGGAGCCCAAACTGTCATCCTCAACCCCATTCGGACAAACCATTTACCAGACTTCTGTTATGAAACTTCTAGAGTTGGAAGCTTCAGCTCTAATTTAAAAAAAAATCCATAACAAGACCGATGCGACTGAAACACAGCTCAGTCGCTCCGATCAGCACAAGGAGTAGTGCTAATCTTTGCACACTGGCGTGGGGGAGACAAAGGCCATTAGCATCGGTCTTGTAAACTAGGCAAAACAAAAGTTTCAGGGGAAATGGGGCAAAAGGGAAATGATCTACTCATGAAGAGGGACATAATGGGAGTTTCTTCATGAAGGAAAAACATGCGAGGTTCAATGTAGAGGTTCTCCAAGATCAGGGAACGGGGACAAAATGTTGTCTAACAAATGCCCCCTAAACCGTGAAGGTCGAGCTGGAGTGATGAAATGCTTTATAAATCAACGAAGGGAACCGACCTACCATCGGAAAACCTGCAAGCAAGTAGAGATACATATACATAAACTGGGATCTCTGTCAAATGATACATGAATCGTGGCATGGACATAACCATCCAAAGAATGATCATGTAAACGAATCCAGGTATGGGTGCAGTCATCCGTCAAAGAGGATCATAATGAAACCAAGGTATGGTTGCATCCATCCAATAATAAGAAGGATCACATATGATAACTCATGTTCTGGTCACAGCTAGCCATCTAAAAGAGACATGCATAATATCATCATGTCACACCACTTCGCAACTTGGACTTGTGTGATCTGAGCCCAGGGTCTTGCACTCCAACACAACCTGATCAAAGTACAGATCCTAGCATGTTAATGGATGTGTTTATGTCGAGCATGCTAGAAAGTCGCTTGATTACCAGTCAATGATGTAAATTGTTAACAAGTGTGAGAGAAACCACCAATAATGATGATGGCCCTCAAGGTACTATCAACACAATTCACGGAAGGTGAATATAGGAACTAAAGTCAAACACCCGTGAAATCACTTGATCGAAAGCCAATAATGTAAACTTCGCATCGAGTGCGAAGAACTTGCCATTAGGGAATGCAAGCTCTAAGGTACTGGAAGGGAGTCTCTCGGCCAACTTCCCAGATAATGAGCCAAAGTTGACATAAAGAAACAGTGTCGAAAGAGAGCCATAATGAATCCCACATCATGGATGTGAGACGAGAGGATTAAAAATGTGTTTGGACAATACAGAGAATCAGAGGTAAGTGTAACTGCAAAAGGAAAACTCCTGAACATATCGGCGACACAATTGGAAGTTTGGCAGCTTTTGGATCCATAGGACCAGTGTCATGACGACATGGCAGAGATCATATGGAAGGAAAAAATGAATGGCCCAAATCCAGGAAGGTCAATGATAGAAAGGAGGATGTCCCAACCTGAAACGAAGCAAAGAGTGTCATGTTCAAGGGTGAGCTGCCAACACGACTGATAGATTTCCAATTTTTCCCCCACCATTTATGGCAAGTAGCCCAATTATTTTTTATCACAAGATTAAAGGGGATAGCATATGCCTGCACTATAAGTTCATCCTTCAGACAAATCTGACCTAGTGAGTTTAATGAGCCCTAGGAAGGAGAAGCTCATGTTCATCATGATGACAAATCCGATGTTGTTTAATAATCTTACGAGTCTGGAAAAGGTGTAACTTGGTATCTTTTTCATGTTTAGAGAGTTTGAAAAGGACAAGTAAAAGAAAACTCCACATGGTCCCTTTTCGTACATTTGTGTCTCTCAACCCCGAAAATGTAGAAAAAAATACTTGAGAGAATCGCTTGACCATTTTAGTCAAGAAGTACCTTCTTCATAAATAGTGCATCCCAGCCCGAAAAAGGGATAAAATTATACTGGGCGCATGATGTTTCACATCCATTAACAAGTTTGAAATGACAAGGGCTCGTCCATCTTTTCATTTTTAAAGGGTCGAAAAAGAGCTAAAAGTGAACCCCCCATTTTTTTTCTCTTTAAGGAGTTAAAAAGGGAAAAATACTCAGCAAACTTTTCATATGAGTTTAATGAGTCGAGAAAAGAGTTGAAATGTGACTCATCATCATCGTCAAACATCCATCACCTATTGCTGCACAAGTAAGGCAAAGCGTATTATTGAGTCCTTGAGGCAAAATAGGTTAAAAATATCTACAAAACCTGATATTTTCATGAAAAAATGAATAAAAAGGGGGAAAGTAAATATATTTTTACCATTTACCATTTTACCTTTGCAGTGAATACCTTTTACCCACTTTTTCCCTAGCTGTTATGGAGTAGATTGCAGGAGATCTGGGAGGTGAATCGACGAGTCGTCAGTTCCAGGTAACAGCTGAAGCCCTGAGCTCCATTTTCATGCTACTCATTTCTGTTTTTAGCCATGGTTTTTTTATTTTTAGGGAGGTTTTTGAAAAACAAAATTTCCCTCAGTCGTCGCAATATCCGGGCATGCTATTGCCCTGACCAAGGGTGATTTGCACAACCATCAGCGTCGATCGGTGCAACTATTTTTAAAACAGGTGCGCTGACACCGTGGATAGAGAAAAACCATTTTTCTCAAAAGTTGACCATTTAAACTTGAATTTTATGTGCCAAGGATGATTATTGACTCAAATTAATGGCTTTTGCAGGAGAGAAATCGCCAAAAATGGTGGATTGGAAGGAAAGGAAACATAAATATGTTGACACCTAGGCAATGAATGATCCAAATTTCCTGGAGGCTTTGAGGGCTTGTGGGCTCCTCAAATTCTTCCTTACACCAGGGATGCAGGCCCAACCTGAGTTGCTTCGTACTTGATAAGCTATTGGGACATTAATTGGGAGATTTTTGTCATTGGGGATCAGGAGGTGGAGTTGACAACTTCAGATATCTACTTCATCACTGGACTATCTCGCAAAGGTGAGCCAATGAACTTGTATGGGTCACATCCAATCGAGGCAAGCATATCTTCCCTACTTGCTGAACACTGCCCTTAGGCCCTAAAATCCAAGAGTGGAAGATAGATATCTCCAGTGTGTGGGATTTGACACTGAGGGTGCTTCTTTTGACTATCAACAGAGTGGTGGGGTCCTAGGTGGAACATGAGACTAACAAGTCGAATTTCCTTTATGCTATTGACTGCACAGCTCCTACGATCTTCAACTGGGTAGAGACCATGAAGATGAACATCAAGCACCAATTGTCCAAGGCCAAGGCAGGGAATCTGAAGCAATTTGGCTTCGGATCAGTACTTGTGACCCTTTCCCTAGAAAGAGTGCCATTGTTCTAGTATAAGTTGATTGAGGTCGATCATCCTGCACCGCGCGATCTGCAGACGGCCCGCTGGAGTCATTTGATCCCAGGATCATTGGGGGTCAGCATATTTCATACGATCTAGATTCTTCTCATGGCTACGATGACAGAAGATCGACGTGGAGGAGTGGCCGTACAATGGAACTAATTTCCGTGGAGATCCATATATGCCCTTACTAGATGGAGAGGACTTTTTTTTTTTGACAAATTCAGCTATTGTTTATATTTCAAAAAAGTTTAGGAGGCAAAGCTCCAGAAATACAAGATTGGAGCTCGAAGGATGAGCTTGAAATTTAACTACGTTACCACATTCTACTATTTTACTGTATTTTCTAACATGAATATGATTTCCACAAGAGTAGATTCTAACGAACTGGAAGAGGAGAATTCAAGCTTTACAAAACATGCTAATCTATATTTATATCACTGATCTACCGCGCAGTAGAATCCTCTGGCTTGCTTTCCTGATCAGCAATTTTGATGCTAGAGCAGCTGGTGCTTGGAGCATTGAGTTTCTCCATCATATATTTGAGGATATCCATGGATTCTTGAATATGAGTGCACACATTAGATAAGGCATTGAATTTCTCCTACAAGGAGGTAACACGATGAAGAAAAATATTTAAATCCGCATGATGAGCCCCAAAAATGGATAATTATATGGGCTCATTCAGCCTCCTAATTCGACTTAATCCACCATTCTCATTAGTTTATTACATGTTTTTGATTATATTTATGCTAATAGAGTGAATTGGGTTAGTCATTATGCCAACAAGTCTAATGTGTGCTTTGTGTAGTCTTTTTGGTCAATTTGGAGACAAAATCAAAGGTTTAAATGAGCACTTGGAAGCCAAATTCGTGGAGAGGATTTTTAGGAAGGTGTCCCCTTCATTTATGGGCCCTTACCTCAAATTCTCCACCATCAGCTCAGAGTTCAAGGGCCACCAAATCGATTATCACAAGGGAAGCCAAGCAAGTCAAGTAGGATTGTTGTTAACTGCAAGTTTTGGGCAGCCGAGTCCCTAAAGTTTAGGAGGATTGTTGGGGTCCTCAATTTGTATAAACAAGAGGGCTTAGGGCCTCATTTTGGTTAGCCAGTAGTTAGTCGCTTTTTAGGCAGAAGTTAGCTAGCTTGTAGTTCGATTTTAGTCACTTTTTGGGCAATAGATTAGCTTTGCATTTCAGCACATTTTCAAGCTTTTCCTTGTGGACAATTTTTGGAATGTAACTATTCTTTGGATAAATAAAGATGAATCCAACTTTGCACCAGCTCTAATCTCTCTTAGGAGGCTATAGCTCTTGGGGTTGGGCCCATCTCAAGTGCCCAGTACCTCCTTTGTTTACTTTCATGTGTCTTTGCTGCATTCTTAGAATAAAATCTGCTATTTAGATTCAACTCTTGGTTTGTTATTTATGTTGTTTTTTATGGTTAAGGTAGCTTTTCATGTTTAGATTTATTTGATTAGTTAACAACAGGGAATATCTTCAGAAAAATGGCCTCAAGAACCTTTGATCTCACTTCTCCCTCAGTGGGATCATGAGCTGGGACAAAGGTGACATTGCTACCAACAAAAACATTATTTTTTTCTTTGCCATGTAATCATTAGTGTTGGAATTCTCATTTGCAGACATTGATATTAGTTGTGTTTAAATGCTTCAGTTTATGATTGCTTAGTTGCATAGTTATTTCATCTGATCTCATTTCAAATAAACTTTTGTTCCATTTCTTTGTTGTTATCTAGGTTAGAATAGGCTAACGTAGATAGGTCTTTGATTTTCCAAGTCCTTGTTTGTGTATTTTGAAAAATAACTTGCAGAGTGCCTATCATACTTCTCCATCTGCCCATACTCCATCCAACCTACCTGCTCCACCCTCTACTTCAGATCCTTGCCCTACCATTGCCACGTTCCCTCACTTTGACCTAATTTCCATCTTTTTATGCAACATTGCTCTACCTCTTCTTGAACAAATCCAACCATCCTCGCCACTCCTCAGCTCCATCCACAAAAACCTAGAACTCCTCACCCCCTTATCCAACCTCCATACCCATTTCTCCACCTTTCTTCACCCATCAACCCTCCAAAACCCATTTTTTGAACATCCTGTAGAAATTCTAGAACATCCTATAGAACCCCTGCAGACTTCCTGTAGAAGCTCACGAAAGCGGTTTCTTGATAGCAAAACTCTGTGAAACTCTCTGGAAGGGTGCTAGGGACCCCTTAGGCCCTCTCCGAACCTTCACAACCTCTTGAAAGCATTTTCTCTCACCGATCCACCTTTGCACAGTAAAAAATAGTGAAAGCACATGCATGATAATTCTGACAACTTATTCAAACATACAAAAAGATGTTTTCTTCAGATAGTGATAAATTAGACACATGCATTTTACCTTCCTAGAAGTCAATGGCATCTCTTTTAGTAGCTTGCATCCTCCTTTTTGCAGCAGTAGAGCTAGCTGGTAAAATTAGGGTTTGCATTTCCTTTCAGCTTTTTAGTTTCTTTCTACAAGTAGATTAGCTTCCTTTGAGTTAACTTTCATCCATCAGTTAAAAATCTTCTTCTCAGAGCTCATAGAAGTTGCCTTAAGCCCCTAGCGGACTTGTCTCAGCTGACCAAGTGACAGCTGCGGCAAGAGCTAGTACTTATGCATACAACACCATCGCTTCCAAGTTTGTTACGAACTACTGGGTTGATAAAATTAAAGAAGGGAGTCCCAGGAGTTGCGGCATTATTTCTGCAATACTGGGGCCCACCACCGCTTCATACTTTGCATTTATTATCTGAGTGGAGGATTCAATCTTTTCATTTAGGACTCGCTGATGCACCCTGATTTGTTCTAGTTCTTCCTAGAGATCTCGACAGTGAAGGCAGTCCTCATTACAAGCCATCTGAGGATCTTGAGAGCGATGATGAAGATATGCTTGAAAAATACTGTACCAAAGAGTGGAAATTGCAAATGGAATAGGAGAATTTGAGCAGAGGGTCAGAGAACAGAGAAGGGTAAAAAAATTAAAGATCAGGGAGCAGGGCAGGCACCAAAGGGAGCTTCCAAAGAAGCCAGCTGGAGGAGTAGAATCGGTTGGATGGGAAGAGGTAAGGTCGGACCTTAACAGAACAAGCGGTTCTGAAATAAAAGGAAAAGGCAAAAGAGGGCGCAAAGTCGGACAGAAAACAAGAAGAGTAGAAGCAATTGGATGATCAAGCGAAGGAAAATGAAGAGGGGAGAGAAAAATTACTGAAGGGCGACTGAGAGAGAATGCAGCAGTGATGGAGAACACCCTGAAGGAGATGGAAGGTTGAAGGTGAGGTTCCAGGCCTTTATAGCCAATGTGCTGTAAGGAAGATAGGACAAAGACACGCAGTGAGTGTTATAGACATTTTTGGGCACTTCAACCCCAATCACAAATGTCCATAAACTGAGGGCTCTTAAGTCCCTAAAAGTGTTGGGTGATCTAGCTTTGCTTGAGGTGAAGAAGGGCTTCTTAGCTGAAGGATGATGCTGGGTCAAAGCACATGGTTGTAATCTTCTTGCTACTTTTCATCTAAATAAAGCTATTCTTGTTTCCTTCCATATTCTTGTGTACTTATTTATATATGCATGTATATGGTTAATGCACATCTGATCCTGCATTATTTATGAATTTAGATCCTTGTTTCTTGCCTAGTAGTATGTTGTTGTGATTCCATAGGTTCTTGGGCAGATAGAGGAGAAGCGGCGAAACTCTATCAAGAAAGAGAGGAAATCAAGCACAAGACTCAAGTTGGCCCTCTTGGTCCTCTTCTCATCTATTTTCATAAAAGGAATCAATAGTAGACTTTGATTATTTGTTTCTAAGATAGCCACCCATCTTAGTGGGAATAGCAGCATCTGAGTGGACACTATTCCCGGATAACAAAATGGCGACTCTGCTGGGGAGCGACTAGATTACTTGTTAGTTTATTTATCCTTGTTTCTTTCATAAACATACAGAAGGAGCCTGAAGCCAAGCCAGCTAGCCTTCGAACTGCATTTGTCATACAAATGCAAAGTATATCAATGCTGCTTCAGTCAATCTCCATGTTTTGTTTATGAATTAAACAATAGATCTGCAAGCAATCTAATTGCCCTAAGTGGTGGCTCTAGTAACCTCTTAGATCACCCCTATGTTTTACATACATTGATCTTTACTTATTCAGCCTAAACACCTGAATAGATTGCAAACTTGTGAGTGAAATCTCGTTCAAAGTCTCACACTGCTACCATCACACCCTGCCTTCAAGGCAGCCTGTATGCATCGCACTTCCCGAATGGAGTAGGTGCGCTGCATACTGAGTTCAGTGTGTAACAAGTGCGATGGTCAGGGAGGATTGACTTTACCCTCCGACTATGGATTTTTCTCACTGTTTTCAGTCTTATTCAATAGTTTTGTTGTCTGGTGTACTTCTGTGAAAACCTCCTTCTCTTGCATTATTCCGCCTCCTTAGTGGAAAAAACTATAAATATTTTTATGTATTGTACGTCGTTTTAGTTATCTTTTGCAAAAAGTAGCATAGTCGAACTGTCGTCTCTAGATCTAAAAGTGTCGTAGCTGTCGTTTTCAGTTTTAGAAAGCAATTCCATTGTTTTTTATAGTTGATTATACAACTACTGTTGCATAGGATTTGAATTACTAGTTTTAAAGTGTCGAAAAGCAATTTCCATTTCAAAATTGCAAAGTGTCTCTCTTACTTTCACTTCTTTTTGAAAAAAGAATTTTGTTGAGTACTGTCGCTTTAAAAGTAATTCAATTTTGCACATAGCTTTCTTAACGTCGTTCACACATTAAGAGAGCTGAAAAACAAATACATGCATGTGCATTTTCATTTTGAATTCTTGGCTTGATTTAGGACTGTGCATTTTAGCGTGTGCTCTATGCTTTGTGAAGAAAAGATGCTTGACTTTCTTCCCTTTAGTAGCTAGGATTTTCATTGCTGAAAGAAGATAAAACATTTGTTTATCATCTTAGATTGCATTTAGGAATTCTACATACATCACGTGGTGAACCTGAAAGGCAAACTGTTAAGCAAGATCAACTTAAAATAAATCCAATGAATCTAACAAACGCTTTGGAACTTAACGCACAACATCTAGAGGTCTAGGCTAGAGACATATTCCGGCGTCGTAAAAACCTGGTAAACTGTTGCTTTCAGTGTTGGTTGGGTGATTCCTCCACTCTGAGATGGCAAGTGCTAGTACGGACTTGTGCTCCCACGTACCATCGCGTATATATTGGGAGACCACAATAGGTTGCATCTTTTATCCTTAGGAATCCGTGTCTTCCACCCTATCGATCATAATGCACCGAACAAAGCATTCGGAAAGATTGACTACCGTACTGTAAAACGTATTATGCAGTTTTACGATTGGTTTGGTAATCCTCTCTACCTAGATCTCCAGAGAAGTCCATTTTTCTCCTTTTCAGACTCCTTAAAGGAAAAGGTCCTCTGAGTGCTTGTCACTTCAAGCTCAATAAAAATCGAAGGCGACTAAAGTAATCTTTTGTTTTTTCTCAACTCTTTAAAATTGAAAAAACAAGTTGTGTCCAAGTGTCTAAAAATTTATTTTAATCGGAATAACGTCACAAATTCCCCCGTTGATCTTTGGGTTGAGAAAATGGAGTCTACTAACCAAGGATTTCCCCATGAAGGAAATCCTAGTCCCTTATCCTCTTGGGGAGATGTTGGTCCACCCCATATGGCCACTTTGTCACTTCCAGGATTGACAATTGGTTTGCATGTCTGGCTCTTCTCTACCTCTGTCGTTCAGAATCCCGTAATTCCTGAACAATTTAATCAGCAACTAGACGACACTAGAGTTATCTCCCAACCTTCTACTTCATCTGATTCTCCCTCTCCTCCTTCCTCTTCGCTTGATAAAGCCGATAAAGCTAAAAGTCAAGTAACTGAGAAGAAGAAGAAGCAGAAAGAGAAAAAGGAAAAGAAGAAAAAGGAACTAAAATAAAAAGGGAGCAACCAAGTATCGTCTAGCGAAAATTCACACACCACACAGTCAAAACCTAAATCTCCTTGCGTCATTTTCAATGGAGACCACTATCACCGAGATTGTCCCTGCATCCCTCAGATCTTAAGGGACTGGTCTCCTTGTTTACACAATCCGGTAGCATCAACCTCTGGCGATCACATTGAATGCTCACCATCAACGAGTGAAAGTGAAGCACATGGACAGAGAAGGAATCCTAAACTTCCTTGTAAGTTGTGTGAAGGTGATCACGCCATCCACCGTTGTCCCTTCCTTGAAGAGGCTAAAAGAGTTTTGGATAATCGTTCGGTTTCACCGCTGCGACTTCCTCCTGGATATCAAAAAGTCTTGCCAAGCCCTCCACCGGTTGAAAATCTGGCTGGCCCGACATTGTGGTCAGCCAAAGCACCTATCATCAAAAATGAACCCTCTGAAGCCACCCCAGACGAAATTCAAAGGGTCGATACGGCAGTTGACCCGGTCTTGCCTTCAGAGTGTTCATCTTCGAATGATACCGTCACTGAAGAGAAAGAGAACGACATCGTTCAAATTATTTTCATCAACACAGACTCCGATGAGCTTGGGGGTAGTCCTCCCATTCCTTTACCATAGGAAGGAAGTTCATCAGAGTCATATTAGGCCGTCTATTCGGTCCCGCCACCAAGCAACCTAGTTGTTTCCTTCGACTGGAATCTACTAAGCAGACCCTGTTTACCAGCCAATGTACCATTTAGAATCATTGTACAAGCTTATAGAATGGTCATGGTTGGTACCATAATTGATGAAGGGGCTTCTATGAGTATCATTTCCTCAACTACTTGGAAAGTGCTTGGTTCGCCATCACTTTTGCTTGAAATGAGAAATCTGACAGGCTTCAACAAGGGAACCAGTCGACCTTTAGGGATCTGTTATCACAAAATCAAGCATTGAAGGGCTGCTGATCAGGTAGACTCTGTGTAACTGTTTCAGACAAATCTTTTGACTAAGGATTAGCCTCCCTAGCCTGAGAGGGCTCTCTCAAAGAAAAAGTTATTGATTTTGATTGTTGATAAGAGGGCTAACTCTTGTAAAGTACATTTAATAAACACGTTGGCTGGACAAACATTACAAAGACTTCCATTGGGCTTATGGATTTGATCATATTCAGTAAGCTATAACACTGCTCATGCATAGAAGTCAGGGCATGTAATGTTTAAATACTCAAAACAACATCTCATAGAAACCTCAGCTTACAAATACACACAGGAAATCAGAGCAGCATAAGTGAATTCTGAGTGATTGTGTATTCATACAACTGTAAAAACATTAAACATAAAGAAAAACCACATATCTTGAGCATTTGAAACACTGTAAGAATCCTGAGAAGATAAGCAACAAATTATATTACTAAACTAGGTTTTTACACAAGCCAAAGCAATACTCTGTTTCTCAAAATATCCAACCCCTGTTACAAAGATGATTCAGCGATATATAGAAACATGACTCTAACTACTTTGAGCTTCCTCCTCCAGCATGAGGGGAGCTCGATGACTGCCACTAATGACACCTATCTGCTTTTAACAAACTATTTAATACAACAACCACTAACAGAAGTTCTAAAGAGCATTGTTTTAAAAAACGGTCGAGTCAACATTGACTCGGCCGGGTTGATCCGGGTCATTAGCCTCCACAATGAAACGGTGGGTGAATCGGTTCAGACGGCCGAGTCAGCCATGACTCGGCCGAGTCATGGCTGACTCGGCCGAAACGGACCGTTTCTGTTATGACTCGGCCAAGTCACGAGAAACGGCCAGCGGGATGTTAACTCAGCAATTTAACAACTTTTAAATGGATTTTAAATTTGTTTGGTGGTTAGTTTGGAGTCCAAACTGTTATATGAATTTGCAAATTGTATTTTGGGGTCCATATCCCCCTCCCAAACCCTATTTAACACACTCAAATGCTCTTTACTATTGATATGCTATTCAAATTTCATGGTAATGTTAAATTCTTAAAGTAAAAGTGACATTTTCCTTAATTTTCATTATCATCCTTTTACTTAAATTTTTAACATTACATCGAAACTGACTCAGGATGTGAGAAGTGGTTTCGGCCTCATTGATTTCATATGGAGAAGTAGAGTTTTTAGATTTCATTCAAAAATCCAGCAGACTTATCAGTTTTTTTCAAGATTTCAGGATTGGAGGGATTGCAATTTCATTGAATTTTGTCATGTATTAGGGTATTGAACTCGTATAATCAAGAGCACCAATCCTCTATGTACCTCTGATTGTTGGTGACATTGGTTGTCGAACCCTCTGGGATTCCACTCCAACCAGGAGCTTCTGAAATGTCGCCCCGCTCCCGTTTTCACTCTCGCTTCCCCACTTTCGCTCCTGTTAGTCTGAATGAGATCCACCAGCCTCAATCTCACAGCCAGCAAGGACTCCAGTTGTAGGTGCTTCCTCTGCTCAGCCACGACAGAAGCGCAGCCGCATATCTACTCTATCTCAGTGTGCGACTATTGCAGTTGCACAGCCTGCTAGTGGTACCACTTCTACAGTTGCAGTTGGAGATGATGATGATGAGGAGGAGCCATGGGGCCCCCTGTCTGACTCTGATGATGATGATGATCCAGAGATTGATCGACATGATCTTGGCTTTTCTGGCAGTAGCTACTAGCCAGTAGTACTAGTACTGGAGTCTGGTCACCGTCACAATTTACTTTTGTTGTAGAGGCCATTTCTAGCCTCCTTGGTTATGTGTTTTTTGTTTTGAGTCTTTGATTATGTATGACAGT
>APFE030555647.1:22747-42412 GCA_000404065.3 Pinus taeda | reverse complement strand
GGAATGCCCGCCTCAACTAGATCATGAAAAAATGTTGTCAAAATAATGTATTGTATTGTATCTTATTACAGGTCGCCTACCAGCTCGGAAAAACTTCGGATCCTCATAGTAAAGCATTTCACCGACATCAAAAAAGATTAACGACCTCATGCTTTAGGGGGCAGCTGTTATAGACATTTTTTGGCACTTCAACCCCAATCACAAATGTCCATAAACTGAAAGCTCTTAAGTCTCTAAAAGTGTTGCTTCACTACCTAAAAGAACAAGGTCAACTAATTACATCATCTCCCAGAAGTTCTCCACTGAAAACTGCTCATAAATGGTCAAAACTGGACCATACTGAAAGCTCAATGTAAAGGGTGTGATGCATATCACCTTCCCAATGTACAGGGTGCGATGCATACTGATTTTCTCCTCTGTAGGGTGCGCTGGTTGGGAATGGACAAATGGCAGGGACAAAAATGCGAGGTGGAAGATCATGGAATCTTCCAGAAGCTTCCCCTCTGACACTTGCCTCTCCATTTTCGACCAGGGATGAGTAAGAGATCATCATTCTCCAAGTGGAAGCAGAAACTATCAGAGAGAAGACACTAATCAAGATCCCAAAAGATGACTCACCTCTCTGTAATCATCTATATATGGATCCCTCATCAGAGAGATCCAGAGGTTGGAATTTTGTATCTTATAGAGAAGTGTTGTTGGTATTTTGGTGTACATTCACAGTGTTGGGTGATCTAGCTTTGCTTGAGGTGAAGAAGGGCTTCTTAGCTAGAGGATGATGCTATGTCAGAGCACATGGTTGTAATCTTCTTGCTACTTTTCATCTGAATAAAGTTATTCTTGTTTCCTTCCATATTCTTGTGTACTTGTTTATATATATGCATGTATATGGTTAATGCACATCTGATCCTGCATTATTTATGAATTTAGATCCTTGTTTCTTGCATAGTAGTATGTTGCTGTGATTCCACGGGTCCTTTTGAAGCTGAGCAGACAAAGAAGAAGCGGAAAAACTCTATCAAGAAGGAGAGGAAATCGAGCGCAAGACTCAGGTTGGCCCTCTTGGTTCTCCTCTCATCTATTTTCATAAAAGGAATCAATAGTAGAATTTGATTGTTTGTTTCTAAGATATCCACCCATCTTAGTGGGAATAGAAGCATCCGAGTGGACACTATTCCCATATAACAGTGAGTATGCAAAATATATGGGAAACAATTTTGTTAGATACATAATTTAGCATGTTTGGGAGACATATTTTTCTATTCCTTAAGGTCACTAGTAGCCTTGTTTTTTTAGAATTTATATTGTCCATTTAAGAAATTTAGGTGGATGGATATATTATTCTCTTCAATTGTCTTTCAATGACTATTCATATGCCCCTTTTCGAGTTTTGAGTTGAGATTTATGGCCTTTTGAAGTTTGGCCAATCTACCTAATTCGCCCCTATAATGCTACATGCATTCTTTTCTATTTCCTTAAGGATTTGGAGCCCCATATTCCAACTATGAGCTCGTTTTTTGGTTCCTCTATCTAAGATATTTCTAATGACTGCTCCCATGCCCCACTCTAAGTTATGAACAGGGATTTATCCTCTTGGAAGCAAATGTATGCTTTATTTCCCTTCTAACTATTTCAAGTGAAAAAATGACATACTAGCTCCATTTTTTACTTAGAGTATGTCATTGGAAATCTCTTGTTGAGCTCTTTCATTTAAGAAAAAATGCATATCTATCATGGAGACACATATAAGTCCTTAAATTTTTCAACATAAAAAAATGTTGCTTGGGGCCTCAAAACAAGTTTTGAAGTTTAAGATCCATATATTCATGAGAAAAAGGTAATCAATTTGTTGATGTGGAGCTATCATGGTCCTCACTATACATAATGTGCTCCATCTATCCCTACTTTTTTTTCCTTTCTTTTGAATTGGTTGCTACACATCTCCCAAAAAAATTCATCCTTCATAATCCCATGAGAAGAAGGGGCTTAGATGCCCAAGAATAATGCATGTTTGTAAAAGAAAAATACCAAATTATAAATTTCAAAATGTAAAAGGAAATGAGGTATATTATGCTGAAGCAAAAGCCAAAGTAAATCTTGAGTTATACCCTTCATTATGAGGCCATTTACCCAAGTCCTATGAAATGACATAACTAAAAAGGACTAAATTAAATAATCCCAAAATCCAAAGCAATGAAATGCATATTCAAGAAATCTCTCTTTGCAAATGGAAGTAAAAAAAATAAAGAATACGAGAACAAAGCAAGAAACGAGTAGTACAACATAGTTTCAAGGAAAGGATATCTCAACACATAAGTGCTCCCTCTACAAAGGAAATCATGTGGATAAATATCTTATGTATCCTTGCATGTTAATAACACCACCTATGAACTAAAATCCAGACCATATCATAAGTCATTACACATAATGGGTTTCTTGGGAAATATTCTTCCTCTTAGGTAGTAACACACCTAATAGGAGTTAATGTTGATCCTCCCATAACTAGTCTTGGAAAATTTCATAAAATCATGACCTCATGTGAATTTTGAAGATGACACCTAATCTGATCTAGAAAACAACTTTTACATTAGACATGACCCACATACTATGTTGCACTAATTTGTTTTGATGGTTGGAGCCCCTCATTTCATGCTTTTTGGATTCGATTGAGACATATGATGATTCAACACATGTGATTAGAAATCCTAGCATCCATTAGAGATGACATGTCACCCCTATTATGAGTTTGTTTCACCCTTTTAGATGAAACATTGCACCCTTTCGAGCAAACTTTTCACTTTTGAGGTCATTTCATACCCTTTAACATGATATTTTTAAGGGTGACCAACTTCGAGAGTTGCATTATCTTTTGACATAATACCCATAATTATGCTAGATTGAACTATAAATTGTTGTGTACATTCTATTGGATAGTCCGTTGTTAGGACCCTACATTGTACCTTTTTGCTCACATATTTTGCTATCATTCCACCCTTTTTCAATCCATATTTAAAGTCCATGTTATTACTTTAATCCATTTTCCAAAGGTATATAACGTTTCTTCTCGTTAATATATGTTTAATTTCTTTTACATGTAATTTTACATTACTTTCATAATTAACCATTGATCAGAAATATATAGTTGTTGAAACAGTCTGAAGACTACAGATTTATCATTGCAGTCTACGTTGTTGAAACAATTAGAACAGTATGCAAATCCCATTGCTGAAACAGCCTGTGATTTGCATTTTAGATTCGACAACAACAAGAAGAAATCATCGAAGGAGCTGTTAGACTGACCGCAACAACTACATTCCAAAGTTGGCATTGTCACAACCATTGCAAGAGCATTTTGTTAATGGAAGAACCAATTATCCTCTTTTAGCATATTGAGTTAAGAATAGGACTTATAATGGAATCAAATGTATAATAGATGTCTCCTCTTTAAAAAGAGGAGGCATTAGCATTAGAGGGACTACGGAGAATACGGGAAGGTCTAGCTGAAAGTAAAGGAACTTGAATCTTTTGTAATATGATATATTGACAAATGAATAAAATATTGTTCTAAGCATTCCTTCTTAGTTCCTTTTTCTGGGGAATCTTATGAGAAGGAAAGGGCCCACCTTCATCACAAGATTCACCCATTCATTCTTGTAGTTTGTTAAGTGTTATTTTTCATTCATACCTTGTTAAACTCTGTTTGCTAAAATTACTTATGCGTTATTGGAACTCTGTATTTATTGCTGGAACTCCGTTTCTCTTTGATTATTGCATTGTTTTCATAAATCCATTCATAGGTAATCAATGATTATTTTCATTGTTAATCTGGTTTACAGAATGAGTTTGTGAAGCATGGTAATCAGAAACAGGTGCTGAAGATTCTTGCTTGGGGAATAGGGTCTTGTTCTCTGTTATAGCACAATTAGTATTTTCCTCTGCAAATTGATTTCTTTTCCTAGATTGCTCTTTTTAATGTAATCCAGGAATTCTTTTGATAATTGTCCGCAATAGAGAGATTGTTCCTATTGTAATTCAGAGTAGAACTTCAATTTTTTTAAGCAAGGTGCGATTAGCATCATTGTTACTAAAAAATTTCATTGCTTTTGGGATTGAGCATATACAGTGTGTGATTGCCTTTGAAATAAACAAACTTCCCTGGGTTGACAATTCATGTAGCACTTTGTTGTTTAAAATAATAATCAATTAAAGTGACCAACATTTTGGCACTGTTGCTGGGGAAGGCAATTGTAGATTTCAAAAGCATTGATGTTTTTCTTTTAGGTATGCAGAATTCATGAAAGGACGCAGAGCCCCCAAGAAAACTAACCCTACGGGTGACAAGGGCAAAGGAAAAGGAGGGAGAAAGACCTTTATTGACGAGATGATATCAAAAGTTGAAACTTCTTAGAGGCTAAGCTCTCGAAAGTCACAGCCTCAGCACTCCCTTCAAACAAACTATGAAATAGAGGAAGTTGTGAGCCCTGAAGACATTGAGGAGCCAGCAGAAGACATTGAGGAACTTGTTGAAGACATTGAGGAACCGGTTGAAGACATTGAGGAGCCAATAGAAAACATAGAAGACAAAGCAAGTGCAGTAGGAGAACAAGAAATGGAAGGGAACAATGAAGGATTCTTTGGTGGAGGATAGGTAGGAGAAGGAAAAGATGAGAATTCTCTCTCTACCTTGGGATTTCCTATTGGTGATCTTCCCAAAGGAGCAACTCCCATGAATAATATCCCACTTTCGGCCTTATCTAACTTCCATGGTTTATCTTCTGAAGATCCTGATGAGTTTCTTTTTGAGTTTCATATATTATGCAGAAGCTATGATTATGTTACTAATGCTCAAAAACTGAAGCTATTTCCAGCAACACTAAAAGGAAATGCACTAAGACGGTTCATGAGTCTGGGAGGCCATGTAATCACAACATGGGAACAGATAAAACAGAAGTTTCTGCTTAAATATCAAGACTACTTCCAGACAAGAGAAAAAAGGGAGGAACTATTTAAGATGGTACAAAAGGAGGACGAAAATCTGGAGGAATTTGTGAAAAGGCTACAATATAATCTGTAGAGATCCAATCATCCCAATGTAAGTAAATATATTCTTAAAACAATATTATTGAAAGGGGTGAGGAATGATTGTCTAGACATGCTAAATATGCTTGGTAAAGGGGACATATCTAAATAATCATATGATGAAATTGTTAACCTCTATAAAATATGTTCAAGAGGAGCTGCAAGGAATAGATCAAACAACAGGGATAATACATATTCAAGAGTTCAAAAATCAGCCAACGGAGGAGCAACAAGAGCTGAAATAGGTAATCTACTTAAGGAATTTAAAAATAAAATGTTAAGTTCTTTTGCTTCATAGATTGACACCTTGCAAGTTAAGAAGAAACAAGTAGAAGCAGAAGCTGCTTTAGCTGTATTTTGTCCCAAATGCAGAGATAAACACCCACTAAGGGAATGCCCATTGGACAAAGTGCCAATTTTCACCCTTTGTGAGAAGGATCATGAAACACAACAATGCCCTTCTTTACCAGGAATAAAAGCAGCATTGCAACCAACCGAAGAAGAAGCTGAAGCAGTCTATCTATTGACACAGAGAAAGCAATGGTAACCAAAAGGACAAGGTATGAACTCTAATATGCCATTTACATCTTCTAGTCGTTGGAACAATTATCCTTCTTTTAATCAAGCAAATTACCTACCCTTTAACCAGATGCAATAGCCGCCCTTCAATCAAATGAATTACCCACCCATGCAACAAACAAACCCTTCCTTTGTAGATCCAACAACGTGGACTCCTTGGCCTCCACAATAACAATCTTACTTTAATCAATGGAATCCAAACTGGAGGGGTCAACAACTCCCGTTTCCAAATCAATTTCCTCAACTTCAGCAACCACTCTATCTACCATCAGGTGCTCCACAAAATAATCAAACGATGAGACCCCAGCTACGTGTACAACCAAACCCTAACCCTAATAATAAAGTTGTGCAAGTTATTGATATTCAAAACCAGCCTATACTTCCTGTTTTCCCTGCGTAGTGTAATGATATTCATTTATGATATGGGAAAATAGTCGAACCCATTATTCACAATGTTACCTCTTCTGATTCCGATAAAGAAGAGACAGGGAAAAATGATTCACATAAAGAGGTACAACCACCCTCTAATAAGGGTGTTGAAACAACAGAGCACCCATTCCCTGAGCGTTTAGCTTTGACTAAAACGCCTGAGCCACCTGCTTTCAATATTTTAGGGGAATTACAGAATCTTTATGTTAAAATTCCACTTTTACAACCACTAAGAGATGTACCAATTTATGCCAGAACTATGAGAGATATTTGTGTTAAGAAACCCGGTAGGAAAGCTAAAGATCCCCTTACAGTTCATGTTATGGGTGATCTATCTGCCTTAATGACCGGTAAAGCCCCTCCTATTAAATATGGTGATCCCAACCATCCTACTGTTACAGTACAAATTGGAAAAACTATCATTCCACGGGTTTTGGTAGATTTAGGTGCTGCTATAAATATTATGACTCTTGAAACTTCACAACTGTTACAACTAAAGAATGTAATCAGAGAGATGCCAACCATTCAAGAGTTAGTTGACCATTCTACAATCAAACTGGAAGGATTCATTGAAGACCTAACCATCTCAGTTGAATCCTGGAATTACCCAGCTGACTTTGTGGTATTACAGACTAAAACAAAGTTGGGGGGACATCCTCTAATTCTAGGAAGACCCTGGTTGGCCACAGTCGATGCCTTTATCAGCTATATATCTGGTTCAATGACAATTTCTAATGGATGTGAAACCAAGCAGCTTACTCTCTACCCTCATGCCACACCCATGATTAATAATGATAATTCTATTTGGTTGGACTATGATGATGATGCTACTCAACCTATCTTGACTATCGAACAAGCTCTAAGCCTTAAAGATACCACTGAGGATGAAGTAATTAATATTTTATTTGTGAACCCTCCTCGGTCACTTCTGAGGCACATAATCAGTTGGCTGCAATTTTGAAATATGATACCTAGGAAAAGCTTAAATCTAAATATCTACCTCAAACATCAACTACCATCTCCTCTAAAAGCATAACAGTAGAAATCAAACCTGGAAAGGCATTGAACATAAATCCCAACTTGACAGATTCTTAAACACAATAGCTAATGAAGTTAATTCGTGAAAATAAGGAAGCATTCGCATGGGACTATACAGATATGAAGGGAATCTCTCCTGAATTATGTACTCATCGTATCTATATCAAGGAGGGTTGCCGACCAATCTGTCAACCCCAGTGACAAATGAATCCTAATTTGAGGGAAATTGTCAAAGAGGAACTTCAAAAATTGCTTAATGCAGGGTTTATATATCCCATATCTGACAGTGAATGGGTTTCTCCATTGGTAATAGTAGCTAAGAAAAATGGGAAATGGAGGGTGTGTGTAGATTATAGAGCCTTAAATAAATCCACTCAAAAGGATCATTTTCCCTTGCCATTCATTGATCAGGTGTTAGATAGTTTGTCAAGGGATAAATTCTTCTCCTTTTTAGATGGTTTTAGTGGGTATAATCAAATCAAAATTGCACCCCAAGACCAAGATAAGACCACTTTTACTAGTCCCTGGGGAACTTTTTCCTATAGAGTTCTCCCATTTGGACTATGTAATGCACCAGCAACCTTTCAAAGAGCAGCTATAGGAATCTTCTCTGATATGCTTAATGACACTATGGAGATATTTATGGATGACTTTACCCCTTATGGTGTGTCTTTTGAGGATGCATTACAAAACCTTGAGAAAGTACTTAAATGTTGTGTACAAGCTCACCTTTCCTTAAGCACTGAAAAATGTCATATGATGATGAATGAAGGAATTGTACTTGGACACTTTATTTCATTTCAAGGAATTCAGGTAGATCCATCCAAAATATAGGTAATTCAGAACTTTCCTATTCCTAGAACAAAAACTGATGTGAGAAGTTTTTTAGGACATGCAGGATACTACAGAAGATTTATCAAAAAAATTCCAAAATAGCTTCTCCTTTGTTTGTGTTACTTATGAAAAATGTTGAATTTAAGTGGACTAATCTTTGCCAGAAAGCATTTGATGAACTCAAGCATCAGTTATCTACAGCTCCTATTTTAAGGGGACCTGATTGGGCACTCCCTTTCCATATATCCTCTGATGCTTCGGATACTGCAATTGGATTTGTCTTGGGACAAGAGGAGAACCATCTTCCTTATGCTATCTACTTCATTATTAAGAATATGATTCCTGCTGAGCTTAATTACACTGTTACTGAAAAGGAATTTTTAACAGTCATTTATGCCATTAATAAATTTCGACATTACATTACTGGTTACAACACTTTTGTTCATACTGACCACTCGACTATTAAGTATTTAATGAACAAATCTGTCACAAATGCTCGAGTCACAAAGTGGTTATTTTTATTACAAGAGTTTGATATAACAATTGTAGATTGACCAGGTAAAGAAAAATGTAGTTGTTGATTTCCTTTCTCGGTTAAAAGCTGACGATAATACTCTAGTAGATGATTCCTTTCCTAATGAATATTTATTTGTAGTATCTACTCACTCACCTTGGTATGCAGACATTGCCAATTATCTGGTTGCAGGGAAGTTACCATCACACCTATCACATCGACAGAAAAGAAAGATCATTCAAAAAAGTGCTTGGTATAGCTGGATAAGTGGGTGTCTTTTCTACATAGGACTTGATCATAAAATCCGAATATGCATTAGAGAAGATGAGGTTTATGATATATTGAAAGCTTGTCATGATGGCCCTTGTGGAGGGAATTTTTCTAATAAGAGAACAACACATAAAATTCTCAGGATGGGTTATTATTGGCCCTCACTCTTCAAGGATGCAAAGAAATATGTTCGGCCCTATGATAGCTGTCAAAGAATGGGTCAACCTAATCATAGAGATGAAATTCCATTGAATCACCAAGTAATACTTGAACCCTTTGAAAGATGGGATTTAGACTTTGTAGGGCCCATTAATCCTCCATCCAATCAAAGAGGGCGATGTTAGGACCCTACATTGTACATTTTTGCTCACATATTTTGCTATCATTCCACCCTTTTTCAATCCATATTTAAAGTCCATATTATTACTTTAATCCATTTTCCAAAGGTATATAACATTTCTTCTCGTTACTATATGTTTTATTTGTTTTACATGTAATTTTACATTATTTTTATAATTAACCATTGATCGGAAATATATAGTTGTTGAAACAGTATGAAGACTGCAGATTTATCATTGTGGTCTACATTGTTGAAACAGTTAGAACAATGCACAAATCTCATTCCTGAAACAACCCGTGATTTGCATTTCAGATTCGGCAGAAATAAGAAGAGATCATCGAAGGTGTTGTTACACTGGCCACAACTACATTCCAAAGTCGGCATTGTCACAACCACTGTAACAACATTTTGTTAATGGAAGAACCAATTATCCTATATTAGCATATCGGGTTAAGAATAGGATTTATAATGTAATCAAATGTATAATAGATGTCTCCTCTTTAAAAAGAGGAGACATCAGCGTTAGAGGGACTACAGAGACTACGGGAAGGTCTAGCTGAAAGTAAAGGAACTTGATTCTTTTGTAATATGATATATTGACAAATGAATAAAATATTGTTCTGAGCATTCCTTCTTAGTTCCTTTTTCTGGGGAATCTTGTGAGAAGGAAAAGGCCCACCTTCATCACAATATTCACCCATTCATTCCTGTAGTGTGTTAAGTGTTATTTTTCATTCATACCTTGTTAAACTATGTTTGTTGAAATTAATTATGCATTATTGGAACTCTGTATTTATTGTTGGAACTCTGTTTCTCTTTGATTATTGCATTTTTTTCATAAATCCATTCATAGGTAATAAGTGATTATTTTCATTAGTAATCTGGTATACAGAGTGAGTTTGTGAAGCATGGTAATCAGAAACAAGTGCTGAAGATTCCTTCTTGGGGAATAGGGTCTTGTTCTCTGTTATAGCACAATTAGTATTTTCCTCTGCAGATTGATTTCTTTTCCTAGATTGCTCTTTTTAATGTAATCCACGAATTCTTTTGATAATTGTCCGCAATAGAGAGATTTTTCCTATTGTAATTCAGAGTAGAACTTCAGTTTGTTTAAGCAAGGTGTGATTAGCATAATTGTTACTAAAAAATTTCATTGCTTTTGGGATTGAGCATATACAGTGTGTGATTGCCTTTGAAATAAACAGACTTCCCTGGGTTGGCAATTCATGTAGCACTTGGTTGTTTAAAATAATAAGCAATTAAAGTGACCAACATTCGTCACAATAGATCTAGTAAAATATATTTGAAAAACTGAAACCTACACTATGAGGGTTAATTTCTCCTTAATTTCTTGAATTTGTTAATTATTGTGTTATGCTTATGCATGCCATAAATAAAATATGGGAAATATAGAACAAAGAAATAAAACTCAAAAACCATAATGAACAAAATATATGATATGGGAAACCTTTACGAGAGAAAACCTAGTTGGAGGGTGAGGCTACTCTTCTCTCTCCTTTTCTGAATGGAAATGGATGCAAGTACAAAGGAGTGAGACCTAATGCCCATGGGCTATTATAGTGCACAAACCCTCTATTTTTTTTCTCTCTATCTACTCGTACCTACTTTCCTCATCTATGGAACAAAATGCATTCAAATATAATGTCACCCCTTTTCCTCCTAGTGGCCAATTATAACACAATCCAATAGCCTACCTATGCTTAATTTTGACTCCTTTAACTCTTAATTATAGTTAAAATATTAAATCGTCTAGAGTCCTCTTCATCATGATCACATGTATATCCCATTTCCCATAAATAATGGGGGGTGATGTGGCATCTTCTCCAATCATGGTGATCAAAATAGAAACGTAAACTGCTAGGTAGCATAATTTTGCATACATACTTTGTTTGAGGTCTTTCTTGCACCACTGGAAAGGTATCTAAATGTGGAATAGTTTTAGGGGGTGCAATGCTTAAGGAAAAATAGTTACCCAAACATCTCCATTTCATGCCTAAAACTTCTTTTGGAAGGTTTTAGACCCCAATTTGCCAAACTGGGACCACTGGAAAAAATGGTCTTGTGAGTGTATTCCTCCATTTTTTTCGTTCTCAAATCATCAAGATGGATGAAAAATAATGTAATGATTCAATCCATGTCATAGCTCCCAATTTTGGGAGGATTTCGGTATCCAAAAACTTTTATTGAATGAGATGAGGAAATTTTTCCTCTACCTTCTCCTTGGAGTACCATTTAGCTTTGCATGGAAGTTGTCCTTTGAATCCAATATTTTAAAGGTCATGTTGCCCCTATTTTATAGTTATATACCTCTTCTACAAATTTGTATCCTATATCAACTCTACCTGAGATTTTGCTTCCAAATCCTCTACAAAAGGTAGGACCTATTCCACTTCCTAATCTGGCATGGAAGTATCATAGGGTTTAAATTTTTCTACATTCACCATTGAATAAATGTGTATGTATGGGGGTAGTCTAAGTCTAAAGGCATTATTTCCCATCTTTTTTAGTATTTCAAAGTGATGCGGGGTAACCCCGCCAAACCCAGAATCTAAAAACTTACCATCAACAAAATTAAAATTTTCATACTAATTTAGCTTCTAACCCATTAAACTTAGGATACAGCTCCCATTTGATAGATGACTATGAACTGAATTGATTGAGAGCATGACAGATAACATTAGACTTAGCAATTTAAAGCCAATCATAATTCTGGTATGTGATCTTCAGCTGATTACTATTCAATAATTCCAATAGTTGTTCTGACTTGGAGGGCTCCAGATAGTTTGCCACAAATTTCAAGACTTTTGTTTCGTTTTTTTACCAAAGTCCACACTGTACCAATTCAAGATCTTGCTAACTGAAGCAAGCTTGTTCTCCCCATCGATCAAAACCACCATCATCAAAAAAATATCCTTCCAGCTAGCCTTAATTCTTCATCAATACTTCCTGGTGAATAGCATCTGATGGCAGGGCTTGATCGTGAACCAGACACTAAGGAAAATGAACCAAAGGTTCTGGATCTCGCAAAGCAACCTCGATGCGCTTGTCTTTTAACCCAAAAGGCTTTATCAAATTGTAAGGAGGTCTTTTGTGGCCACGCAAAACCCCATTTTGAATGGGAATGGTCTTCATTCAATGTCATACCCTGGACTCTGCAAAGAAACAGAATTCCGCTGCTTGTAAGAACAACATTGTTCTACAAGATCTATTTTCACTTCCTGCTTTACGCCCTCCTTACTGTGAGGATCCAAAGCATTTAGCATCCACATTAACACATCAATAATATCACAAGCATTCTGAGTATCCATCAAGCTAAGGTGTCTGCGGAGGTGTGAATATTGATCAATAAGTGCAAATCGCTATTTGCAACTACACATTGTCGATTTCCACCTGGATTTGATTGACTGATCTAACTCAACTTGCAATCTTAATATGACACAAGAATTTGGGCATTTACATCGTTCCTGATGTGATAACTATCCAAAGACACCTAATCACAATTCTCTTGAATGCCGCAATTTTAGACCATTACTACAGTTCTGCTCCAATGCAAATATCAAACATCTTCTTATCCGATCTAATCGGCAATCCACAGTTCCGATATTATGTTATCGGATCCAATTTCACTTCAACCAACTTTACAGCTTTTCGCATCCATTTCCCAGTGTCATCCTTTGTGATATGAACCCTCTCCGGTCCACACGAAGGCTATACATAGACCCGATAAATCGATTGACAATTTAATTTCGTTTAAAGGTTCCAACAGATGATTACACCAAATCATACATTAAATGACTTTTGCAATTCGCCAATTCCTACTATGCTGAGTTTGACTTAATAACGAGATTCTTTAAAATAAGAACACACACAGGCCGCTATCATTTCATTCCTGAGTTTACAATAAAAAGACTGATATTCAAGTTCACGCTCATCAGAAAATGATACACACACAGCACAAATTCTATTCATAGAAATAGCAATACAGGGTCTCCGTCTCAAGCCTCATTCACAAGAATTGACCTCTGTCAGCATACAAACCACAATTGCATTCAATGAATGGAACAGAGTATCGGCTCTTGCCCAATTACACAGAGACTGATCACAATTTTTTTTACACACACCTCGCTACTAATTTGAGCTTCTGCTCCACCCAAAAAAAAACCTAGGCTCTCGCCTCACCACATTTTTATGATGAGCTTATTTTCTAATAATAGCGCACGGGATCTCCTGCTTTGCTAAAAGATCATAACAACAAAGTTCTTATCTTATCACTCTCGATCACATTTGTTTAACAACCTTATCTCTATTCTAAAATAAGGCAATCTCACACCTATTACAATAACAAAATAATTGAGAAGTTTATTCTTCCTAGTAATCCCGAATTTGGCAAACCCGTCAATGAATTTTACTGTGATTAGCCACAACATGTGGACAATCCTCCACATTGCTGGCTAATTCCGATGCTCCTGCATCAGACTCCCGAAGTTGAAAGTTTCCATGACCTCTTGGTCATGTGTTTCTTCTGTTGTCCATCCAGTATCCCAAAATTTACTTTGTAACTGGTCATCACTTTCATTATGCTGTTGATTTAATTTTTCTACCACTGTCACTTCTGTTCCTCCAAATTTCCAAGTCTTCATTTGCTGTTGTCCCCTGTTCTCGCTGATACAAATTCCTATGGTCAATTTCTCCTTCTTGCTGTCCCTGTTCTCATCTAATTTCATCTTCCACAATTTCTCAAATTCCTTCTTATCATTTGTCTTTAACTGAACTCCACTGACATCTGTCTGTTGTACATTCTCCTTTTCCATACAAATTATAAAATTTTTGTCCAAATCTTCCTTGCCTTTGCCATTTACAATCTGTTGTTTGTACTCTACAGCCTCTCTTTCATTATCATCAAAGATAATTCTTCCCTCTATGTCTTCAGATTTGTCTAATAACTTTTCCAGCAAAATGTCAATTTCTCCATATTCAATAAACATGTCATTTGCATATAACTCCTCCTTCATTTGTTTATCTTCAGCTCCTTTAATCATGACAATTTCCTTGTCAATACCATCATTCTCAAAATTATTAAATACATGTTCAAAATATCTTTCTGTTTCAGCCATTTCTTCCAGTAATCTCAGCTCTTCATCAACATGCATAAGCACATTGTCCAATCGTTGTTCCTCACCTGTCAAACCTGAAAACATACACAACATGTCAGTTTCAAAAATGCAAGGCTCTTCAATCGAGGCCTCAATCATCAGCTCCTTATGCTCCTCTGAACTATTCTGATAGTTCACTAAATTATTGAGAAACTCTTCCTGAACATCTCTGATTTCTTCCTCATCAAAGAGAACTTCTGGAACTGCAACTTCTTGACAATGCTTGGCAACTTCATCATAAGTTTGTAGAATACCTTCCTGTTCTACACAACTTCCTCCAATATTCAGTTTGTCCAAATAAGACAATAATGCCTCTTCCTTTTCTCTGATGAGACTTTGATCTTCCAAAGATTTCCTTGGCTTACCTTCTTCAGCTAAGTTCTCGGTGTTAGCTTTCCTTCTCTTCACTTCATAAATCTGCATTGCATTTGTTTCCTTTCCTGTTTCCATTTCCCATTGGTCTTCTTTCCATGCTAAAATTCCTTCAAATATGATCTAATAAATTTCCAATAGAAGAAGACATAACCATTCATCCATACCTTTTAATTTCCTCCACCAATTGAAGTCTTGCATCTTCTTTCTCGCTTGTCTTGCCTTTGCTCCTTTCACTTTTTCATACACAGGTTCAAATTCTTTAAGCTGTGTACTTGCAAATTTACATTCACATAAATAATTAATCCCAAAAATATGAGATCCTCTTGTCTGTGCAGATGATGTCAACACATTCCTCACATTCTGATCTGCATAGATCAGTTCTTCTCTACTATCATCATTGTCTTCGTCCCCAAGGAGAGGTCCTTTCTCTGGTTCACAGATGTATTCTAATTCTTCATTCTCAGTTCTTCGAAGTAATCATTTCTCAGCAAACAATTCTCTAACAGGCCATTTAACTCTTCTTCCCACATAAAATCCTTGTTTCCATTTTTCTCTAATTCCTTTCAATACCAGCTTCTCCAAATGACTGAGTTCTGCTTTCATCTCCGCCAACTCTATGTCCCTTTCTTCCTTACTCATTCCTTTGAGTCCAACTGCTTCAGCACTCTTTCCCCATGTCTGTGACTTTCCTTTGTACCCCTATCATGACCATCAATATTCAATTCCTTTCCTTCCTCTGGTGAAGTTTCCTTGTTCACTAGTGCGCTGCAACTAACTTTTTCCATTTCGCCTGTAACAAGTCTCCTTCATGCCTCACCAAACTTTCCTGAGTTTAGTCTTTTGGCACCTATTGGTTCTTTCCTTGAACCTTTCATTGACTAACAATTCTACCAGCACCCTTCTTGCTGGAATTGTTATCTCCTATCCACAATCACAGTTGTGGAGCTGCCGCATCAACTTCTACCCAACCTCAGTTGGAAGTTGTTCTCATCTCCTCTTGAATACTTCTTTCTCACTACCTTCTTCATTCAGTAAATTTGTTTATTGCGGGGTATTGTCACGTTTACACATCTGGGATTTCTTCTTGCTCTATCTTCTTTACATAGCTCATATGCTATGATGCTGGTACATCTCATTCCATCTTTTGGCAAATCCACTGCTTCTACTGACCTGCACAATCTTTTCACATCAAAGTATCTCTCAACTGCTATCAATTCCTTCCAACAACCCGTTTGTAAGAAAATGTTGTTTTGCCTACCCAATCTCTGCTCTTCCGATCATGAATACCATTGCATTCAACAATTTTTAAACAATCTTCAATCAAATCAGTCATGCAATCAACGTAAACATTCTTACCAGACCTTCCTGGGTATTCTCTGCTTCTCCATTCTAATCTCAACATCGTTTATAGCCTGATCCTCATATTCATCAACGCACTTCAGGCAATTATACATCTGGCAAAATTAAAATTCAGTTTCCAAAGACAACCTTTTTAGAGCGTTAACTGGCTCTGATACCAAAATGATGCGGGGTAACCCCGCCAAACCCAGAATCTAAAAACTTACCATCAGCAAAATTAAAATTTTCATACTAATTTAGCTTCTAACCCATTAAACTTAGGATATAGCTCCCATTTGATAGATGACTATAATCTGAATTGATTGAGAGCATGACAGATAACATTAGACTTAGCAATTTAAAGCCAATCATAATTCTGGTATGTGATCTTCAGCTGATTACTATTCAATAATTCCAATAGTTGTTCTGACTTGGAGGGCTCCAGATAGTTTGCCACAAATTTCAAGACTTCTGTTTCGTTTTTTACCAAAGTCCACACTGTACCAATTCAAGATCTTGCTAACTGAAGCAAGCTTGTTCTCCCAATCGATCAAAACCACCATCATCAAAAAAATATCCTTCCAGCTAGCCTTAATTCTTCATCAATACTTCCTGGTGAATAGCATCTGATGGTAGGGCTTGATCGTGAACCAGACACTAAGGAAAATGAACCAAAGGTTCTGGATCTCGCAAAGCAACCTCGATGCGCTTGTCTTTTAACCCAAAAGGCTTTATCAAATTGTAAGGAGGTCTTTTGTGGCCATGCAAAACCCCATTTTGAATGGGAATGGTCTTCATTCAATGTCATACCCTGGACTCTGCACAGAAACAGAATTCCGCTGCTTGTAAGAACAACATTGTTCTACAAGATCTATTTTCACTTCCTGCTTTACGCCCTCCTTACTGTGAGGATCCAAATCATTTAGCATCCACATTAACACATCAATAATATCACAAGCATTCTGAGTATCCGTCAAGCTAAGGTGTCTACGGAGGTGTGAATATTGATCAATAAGTGCAAATCACTATTTGCAACTACACATTGTCGATTTCCACCTGGATTTGATTGACTGATCTAACTCAACTTGCAATCTTAATATGACACAGGAATTTGGGCATTTACATCGTTCCTGATGTGATAACTATCCAAAGACACCTAATCACAATTCTCTTGAATGCCGCAATTTTAGACCATTACTACAGTTCCTCTCCAATGCAAATATCAAACATCTTCTGATCCGATCTAATCGGCGATCCACAGTTCCGATATTATGTTATCGGATCCAATTTCATTTCAACCGACTTTACAGCTTTTCGCATCCATTTCTCAGTGTCATCCGATGTGATATGAACCCTCTCCGCTCCACACGAAGGCTATACACAGACCCGATAAATCGATTGACAATTTAATTTCATTTAAAGGTTCCGAAAGATGATTACACCAAATCATACATTAAATGACTTTTGCAATTCGCCAATTCCTACTATGCTGAGTTTGACTTAATAACGAGATTCTTTAAAATAATAACACACACAGGCCGCTATCATTTCATTCTTGAGTTTACAATAAAAATACTGATATTCAAGTTCACGCTCATCAGAAAATGATACACACACAGCACAAATTCTATTCATAGAAATAGCAATACAGGGTCTCTGTCTCAGGCCTCATTCACAAGAATTGACCTCTGTCAGCATACAAACCACAATTGCATTCAATGAATGGAACAGAGTATCGGCTCTTGCCCAATTACACAGAGACTGATCACAAATTTTTTTACACACACCTCGCTACTAATTTGAGCTTCTGCTCCACCCAAAAAAAAACCTAGGCTCTCGCCTCACCACATTTTTATGATGAGCTTATTTTCTAATAATAGCGCACGGGATCTCCTGCTTTGCTGAAAGATCATAACAACAAAGTTCTTATCTTATCACTCTCGATCACATTTGTTTAACAACCTTATCTCTGTTCTAAAATAAGGCAATCTCACACCTATTACAATAACAAACTAATTGAGAAGTTTATTCTTCCTACTAATCCCGAATTTGGCAAACCTGTCAATGAATTTTACTGTGATTAGCCACAACATGTGGACAATCCTCCACATTGCTGGCTAATTCCGATGCTCCTGCATCACAAAGGGACCATATGGTAGAGTCTTGATTTCTTCCCAAGACTTTGTAGCCTCTCCTTGTTCAATTGTAACTATACTCTATCTCCCACCTTAAATGACTTCTATGTTCTATGTTGTTCATGCTTCGCCTTGTATTTTTTTGTGACTTCTGCAACGTATCTTGTACCTATATATGGATTTGCATAATATTTTCAACATTTTTTTCTCTACTTAAGGCATCCTTGATGAGATCCTCCCCCACCCTTCCTTGTTTCCCACATGAAATATCCAAATGTGAAGGTGGAAAATATCCAATATAGGTTTCAAATGAAGACTTACCAGCGAAAGTGTGCACTGCTCTATTATACTAGTGTTGTATATATAATATATTTTCATCCCAAGTGTTCAAATGATTTTGACTGTAACCTGTCAAAAGTTGCACCAAATTCTTGTTGACCACATATGGTTTCCCATCTTTCTGTGGATGGAATGTTGTATACATATTCAACTTCATGTCCATCTTCTTGCGCAATGTAGTCCAAAATGCACTGATAAATCTTGTGTCCTACCTAAAACGATGCTCCTCGGTATCCCAAACTGCACATGGACCTGTCTAAAGAAAAATTTCATTGCTTCTTGTCCACTAATGGTCTTTTTATGGAGCATTAGAAAACACATCTTTTTGAACTTGTCAACTACCACAAATAGGGAGTTATCTCCCTTCCTGATTTTGGTAAACATCCTACAAAGTCCATAGAAATGCTTTCCCAAGGATTAGTGGCTACAAGTAAGAGATTATATACACCTTATTTCTTGTTATTAGGCTTGTTGGTACAACAAATTATGCATCCTCTTATGAACTTATCTACCTCTTCTTGCTTCCTAGGAAAGTACACATACCTCTACAAGTGGGAGGTTCTCTAAATACTTGATAGGGTGGAATTGAAAGTTTATTAGAGTTTCAAAATCCTCCCACTTAGTCACTAGAGGGTCTCCCTCTAGTATCAGGCCTTCCATGTGGCTTTCCCACTAGGCGAGGGCATGGCCCTATAATTTTAGATGTGCAAGTAATTCTTTTGTTCTTCCTCTATGTGGTGAAGACTAAAATAAACCTCTAATTTTTGTAGCTAGCGATTGAATTTTAAAGAATCAATATCACCTTATTATGGCTTGATGCCAACCTTCACTTCCATATTGAAGAGGGTCGATTGTGAATGGTCCATGGCACTTGAACTAAGTTGTTCCTTTTTAGGCAAGAAAATTTTTAAGAACCACCCTAAATTTATATGTATAATAAATGGGCTAATCCCCATGATACATAGGAAAAATGGGAGGCGATTTTATCAATAATATAATATGTATATATAATTTTTTTGGCGAATCTCTCACCAGATTTATATTATCTTGTAAAGTCATAGTGAATCTTTCACTGAATTATAAAATCTTGTAAAATCTTGGCAAATCTTTCATTAAATAATAAAACATTGTGAAGTCTTTGCGAATTTTTGTTAAAGTATGAAACCATATATGATAATAAGAAAACATATTTATTAAAATGTAATATACTAACATACATGT
>APFE030555647.1:0-21492 GCA_000404065.3 Pinus taeda | reverse complement strand
CTCTCCCTTAAAATAAGGTGGGCTATTTGAGGCGATTTGTAAAAATGTACTATGATACAAAATATTTGCCCACTAAAAATTTAGAACCCCTTAATTTCCCCTAAGGGTGAAAATTCACCCCTAAAATTTTCCATGTTTTTAGGTTCTTTCTTAGGCACCCTTTTTGGTTCTTCCTAATCCCCTAATCTCTTCTTTGATTTGACCTCTACGTTAGAACCTTCATATTCTCTAACTAGCCCTAGCTTATTGGTTAGAGCCACCACGAGGAGGCCCACAATATAGTTTATATTTATGACTTGTGCTTCTAGTTGCACAAACCTCTCCTCCCTCTACAGAATATCGAGGGTTATTAATAGATTTGTTCGCCATGGTTGGGATTTTATTATTTTAAACTTAACCAATATGGTTCCCCTGCAACTCTAGACAATGTACCCAATGAAACCTACTCTGATACCAATATGATATGCAAAATATTGTGGATATTCTATTGGATGGTTTGTCACAATAGACCTGCTAAAATATATTTGAAAAATCCAAATCCTACACTATGAGGGTTAATTTCTCCTTAGATTTATGGATTCATTAGCTATTGTGTTATGCTTTGTATGTAATAGATAAGTTATGGAAAATAGAGAACAAAAAAATGAAACTCACAAATTGAACACAAGATATGATCTAGGAAACCCTTATGAGAGAAAACTCAACTAGAGGATGAGATTGTTATGCGCTCTCTCTCTCTCTCCCTCTGAATGGAAACAGATGCAAATACAGATTGAGAACTATGGCCCATGGGATGCTACAATACACAAACCCTCTCTGGTTTCTCTCTCTATTTACTTTCAACTACTATGCTCATCTATGGAACAAAATGCCCTCAAATAGAACGAAACCCCTTTTCCTCCTAGTGGCTTGATTATAACACAACTAGATAGCTTACTAGTGGTTAAGTTTGACTCCTTCCAATCTTAAAGGTATAATATTGACTCTTCTAGAGTCTTATTCATCATGATCATGTGGTTAGCTCATTTTCCATCAATAATGGGGGTTGATTTGCCATCCTCTCGAATAATGGTAGTCAAAACAAAAAGGTCTACTTCCAAGTGGCATAACTTTTGTATACTAACTCCCTTGCAGATCTTTCTTGCACCACTGGAATGTTATATCAGTGTAGAATAACACTAATGGGTGTGACACTTAAGTAGAAAAGTTTTAGCCCAAAAAAAAAATCATTTATGCCTCAAACTACGTTTGGAAGGTTTTAATTCTCAATTCACCAAACTGGGACCCATCGGTAAAAAAATCTCCTGAGTTGATTCTTCTAATTTTTCCACCCTGAAAGCATTAAGATAGGTGAAAAATAATATAATGCTCCAATCTAGATCATAGATCAACACCATTAACTACAAAAATTCTATGGTATTTCAAAAATGTCATCATAATAGAAATTCAAGCAAAACTTGACACAATTATTACACTTTTAAACTCTGTCATGAGAAGATTATTGCAGAATTTTGACCACTTGTGGAACATTTTGAGGAGGTCATTTCATCATTTTGGAGGTCATTCCAAATGTTGAATATGACTTGTGATTTGGGGAGAGTTCAACTGATTTTGGGAACAATTTTGGGGTCTTTTTGACTTAATTCACTCATGCATCATGGATATTATTGTATAGGTGGCATAACCACCTCAAAACTTATATATTTTTTACCTTATCTCTAGGGTTTGTAGATAGATAAATGTATTTTCATATTTTTCAAGCATAAAAGTTAGGAAATTATTATTATTATAATGAGAAGGGTGCTACAAATCTCATATAAATAGATTTCTCAATTATAGATAACCGTTACTAGTGGAAAAACATTACTACTTTTCTAGTATTCTTATCATTTCTGTAAAAATGGCTATGGATGGCCAATCAAAGAAACCTTTTGAGGATTTTTTGGTAGATGGCTTTACTCTTCATCGATGCTCATTACTAGGGTTTTGATGGATGAAATATATCTTGAGTCTTGTGGTTTTGTTTATCAATGGATATAAGTGTAATTGTTTCTCTAATGGTGGTAGCACATTCTCTTGATTTTTTCTTGAACAAGCCCTTCTTTTCAAAACTCTTGGAAGGTTACGAGTGGATTACCTTCCCTTGAACCATCTTGAATTTTTCAGTAAAATACTGGGTGGATTTTTTACAATTTGTAGTAGAAAACCTCACATCTACTTACATCTCTTCGTTAATTAACCCCATATGCCCCCAAAAATATGGTAGACACTAGTCTTCTCCCTTATAATCAGTGAAATTTTGCGAAATCAAATTCTATTTCATGTTTTAGGGTAAGTTTAGGGTTTTGTTTAGCTTATGTCTAATTTTCAACCATAAAAAATCATAAACATCTAGTTTTTTCATGCATGTTTTTGACCTAAAAATATAGGAATTTTTTCATATTCTTAATCTAAAAAACTAGGGTTTTGTTGCAAGCTCTACCTAAAATCATTTTATTGCATGACATTTTCTTAGTTGATATTGTTGCATAATTAGGGCTAGACATCTTGTTTTGGTCGGTTGTTATATGCCTTGTAATTTTTAGATTTTAGAAGTTAATCAAATCCTAGATTTGTTCATTGTTTTAGTTGTATTTTTTGCGAGTTTATAATTCACCTTGAGGAATAAATAGTATTGTTGTTATAACTCGTTTCTAGCTACAATTTTATATCTTTAATGAACTTTTTAGAACCATTGGTGATTTTCGCATTTGAATGGTTTGGAGAATTTTTTGTACGAAATTATTGCTTTTTAAACTCTAATGGTTAAGAGCATGTTTCCTCCTAAGAGGTCATGGGTTCATAACCAGATGGGGGTATGCCTTTGTAGACTTAGCAGTCAAATCATTGCGTGGAGGTGGGTCCCTTGTCCCACAAACAAGGGGGTCTCATACACCTGGTGTCTGGCTTGGTCGTGACCTTAAAATTCGATAATAATAATAATAACAATTTAAACCAAATTTGGAATTTACTCAGAGCAACCACCTTATTCTTGATGTAATTGATACATCTCTTTGGTGGTGAATTGGGTAGATACTTAGGAGACATTAGAGTTTATTATGTTTTTCAAGGAAAAATTTAAGGGCTAATATGTGCAGATGGGGTGATTTTCCATGCTTTTTCCAAAAAACAAGATTTGCCAATCTCAATTTTTTCGAAAAAAGATTTGCCCAAATTTTACGGGATAAAATTATTTTACCTTAAAATTCGCAAAATTTTTATGAAAGACTATATAAAATCATTATAAATTTGAATAATTTTACAAAATATCACCAAACATTTATAGTTTGCTTATTAGGGACTAGCAAGATTCACTAATGTTTCTAAACTTTAAAATAATTTTCCATCTTTAAAAAAATTCCTGGTGTTTTTCCTTCAGAGTCCTAAGTCCTACTATGGAAGCCTCTCTTGTGTTTGATTTATCCTTCACTAAAACGAGGGGAGTTATTGTTAAGATGGCAATGGCAGCACCTCTTATGTTCCAGTGAGTCTTAGCACGATGTGAAGGGTTCACACTAAGGTGTTAGATTTTGTGATAACATGACCATTTGTAAATGACACATGCCAATTGGGACCACCATCTAAGCACTTTAAGTTTACATGGTGTTCAAACTCATATATAGGTATAAAGTATAATTCCTTGTTAATGGAAAGGAGAGAGATACCATTACATTTAATCATAGATTATGTTAGATGGAGCCTTCCTTAGGTCTTTGAAAAAACTAAATGCAAGGGTGGATGGTGTTATGGGTTGTGCATTACAACCAATAATAGATTGGTGTTACAGAGAGGAAAAACCAATCAATCATAAAGACAAAAAAGGCAATGATCCATGACATGGATTTTCCCAAGAGTCTTTGGGTAGATACATGCAATACGATTTCCTATAATTTGGATATTCTCACTAGATAATGAAAGACAAGACACCAAAAGAGCCTTTATAGGTTAGAAGCCTATGTATCACACTCATGTATTTGGTTGTCTTATATATATTCATGTGTCTAACAAGATGGGGGCAAGTTTAAACACTTAGTGTATTTCAACCTCCAAATCTCACCAAAGCCATATTCTAGCACAATGGAAGACTATGAATGGTAAGAACAAATGTTAAATTTGAAAAGGATGCATGGTCCTCCAATTATAAGGAACCTCCTTCAGAATAGAGGGGGAAAAGCTTGTTGTCCCAATGCCTCCTAATAAAATAGAATAAGAGATATCATATTTAGATCAATAAGGTTTTAGTGAAGTAGCGAAGGCCTCTTTACAGTCTACTTCAACTAGGGAGTCAATATGGCTTACTTTGACTTTACAAGAGGTAGAAAATCAAGTAAAAGCACCAAAATAATTTTTTTAGGTGAGTCATCATCTTAAGAAGTTTTCTACTTATGTTGCATTGATGTCTTCTCTTATTGATATAGAGCCTTTCGTGTTTGAGGAGGCAAATGCAAAGAATGTACCATTGGATGTCGTGATTAAGGAATATAACTTCAATATGAAGAATGATGTATGAAAGATTGTGTTCAGATTAGTAAGGAAATCAATGATAGATTCTAGGTGGTTGTACAAGATCAAGCTTACCATTGATGGAAGCATAGAGAAAATACAAGGCCAAATTTGTAGCTAAATGGTTCTCTCAAAAAGAGGGAGTCAATGATGATGAGACCTCTTCTCCAATTGTGAGTTACAATTCTATCAAAGTCGTTATGTCTATTCATCAATTTTGGTTGGCCTTTATGTTACATGGATGTAAAGATTGTTTTTTTGAATGGTCTAATTGAGGAGAATGTGTGCATTAATCAATCGAAGGGTTTTGAGGTGCTTGGATGAGATATCCATGTGTGTCGATTGAAAAAATTCCATTTATGGGCCGAAGCAGGCACAATGTGCATAGTACTCAAAATTGAAGAGTACTTACTAATTTTGGGTTTCACCAAGACTATTGTAGATCCCAACCATTATTACGTACATAATAGATTTGATATGCTTGTCATGATTATGCATGTAGATGACTTGATTCTTACATGTAGTTATGAGAAGCTCATTTTATGGTGGAAGGAGAAGTTGACAGATGAATTAATATGAAGGACATCATCGTTATGCATTACTTTTTGGGTTTTGAGGTTTGGTAGGGTGCAAGTGAGATTACTTGGGAAAGGGGAGTACACAATAAAGGTTCTAAAGCAATATCATAGGCTGGATTGCAAACCCCCTTGGTCTTTCATGTGGTGCCAAACCTGAAACTATTTGATGCTTCATAATCATAATTGGTGGTATCTTTCTATGTTTATGAGCCAGCCCATGGTGGAAACCTCAACATATTCATTGGATCACTCACAAGCATTTTTTGGGACAAATATAGTCCCTCACTCACCTATCCATGAACTGTTCCAAGCCGGGACATTGGAACCTTGCTAGTGCATCATTGATTTCCCCTCTCTTCCTTAGTCTTCTGGATGGAGGATTATAGTAAGTGCCAAGGGAAATATGCTTGGTAACAGCAAGGGACCGACTGGGATTTGATTCCAAGACCTCTATGAGCTTTTGCACAAGAGTAGCATCTACCAATTGAGCTTACCCTTGTGGCTAGAATGACTGCCAAGCATGTGCTTGGATACTTGAAAGGCACATTCAATATGGTATGAGGTATGTGGGAGATGGGGAGTTGTTGTTGAATGGTTAGCTTACCCTTGTCGCTAGAATGATTGCCAAGCATGTGCTTGGATACTTGAAAGGCACATTCAGTTATGGTATGAGGTATGTGGGAGATGGGGAGTTGTTGTTGAATGGTTTGGGTAGCATATGCTAGTGCTAGGAAGAGCACTTCTAGTTTTTGTTCCATTTGGTTTCACAAGTTAATAGTAGGCTCTATCAAAATCCAGGTTTCCATGATTGCTCCAAGCACATCAACATTTGGTACCATTTTCTCAAAGTCAGTTCAAAGGGGGAAAACGGTTCTTGAGTGTGTTCCATCAGATTTAAAGGTGGTAGAAATCTCGACAGACACCTACCTAAGGGGATGTTTGAGATGTTGAGGGAGAGATTTAGTCTGGTGGAGAATGCTTTCCTTGCAAAAAGGGAGTGTTCAAATTACTCATTGCTCTGAAATATTCTACTCTCTACATTGACAATAGATTGACTACGACCATGAAACCCTGAAGTATTCTACTCTCTACATTGACATACGCAATAGATTGACTACAACCGTGAAACCATCAAGCATACTGCTTTTTTGCTGGATGAACGTGCACTAGTTAGGAAGGAAATCAGTGGTTGAGGCACATGCAATATTGCAGCTTGCATGTGCCATGTTTATATGTGTTTCCTTTAGAAAGGCACAGTTTTGCACGCATGACTTGGTTTATTTCTGGAAGGCATGGTTCTCAAGGAGGCGCATGCGTGCATTAATTCAGCTTTCTTCAATGAAGGGTTCTATCCCGGGCTTGCTTAGCCATACACAAGAACACTTTCTTCTAGTTACAATCGAGTTACGGATTATTCTCTTCAACCAAGGTACACCACTGTTTTTGTCCATGTTCATTATAAACCTGATCTTCTCTGGCTCTATGAAGAGAGAGAGGGAGCTTCATTACAGATCTGAATTTGCAGGAATTTATGAGAAAGTTTTGCTGTGTAATTCTTCTATTCAGTTAATACGGAGATGTGTGATTCTGTGCTGCAAATTCCTTAAGCTGTTCTATATCCAGAACTCTGTGTTATGCATATCTAGGATTATTCATCTGAAATTTTAAATCTAATCAGCTTGCTGTTCTGATTTTCAGACTTGTGTGTTAGTAAATCTAGCTAGCTGAGTTTCATTCTTTTAATAGGAGTTTACGCAATTTTCAGTTTCCTAGCTATTAGGGTTTTGTTTTCAGTGCAAATCTGCCTACCATGTACTGAAATGAACAAAGTGGTCACCATATATTATGCTTAATTTCATATCAATACAAATGCCAAAACAGGCATTGCACCTCATGCAAAAGGAACAAGGCCATAGGGATAAAGTAGCAAAAATAAACTTCAGGGATATTAAAAAAAAGGTGCATCTCCGAAGTGCCTGCCTGCATAATTTCACAATTGAGTTGTTAACGACAGACCAGTTATGTTCACAAGGAGGAAATTATGATGATACAACCTGCTGCTCAGTCTTATAAAAGCTTTAATCCATTTTCCAGCTAGCTGTATATCTGGCGTTGAAAAGCCGACAGATTGAATATAATGCCAAACTCTTATAAAGAATCGACTAAACCCAAACAATGATTTCATCATCTTAAAAACTTCATTTTGCAGGCCGTGAACAGTTGTCAAGGACAACCCCTGCACTGGGAGAATCTCTATTATTATTGTTTGGTATTTGTTAAGTTTATGGGAACAACTACCAACAACAATGAATGGCCCTGTGACGATGCACTTGACACAAACATGTACAAGATGTTGTCTATAAGTGGATACATGCTTGATAACTATGTGACATACAATGGTTTCTGCCCTGAATCTCCGATTGTGTTAACTGTCACTTTAAAAAATGGATGGTCCCACAAGGGCTAGCCAAATA
The DNA here is from genome assembly GCA_000404065.3 of Pinus taeda. Taxonomy (NCBI): domain Eukaryota; kingdom Viridiplantae; phylum Streptophyta; class Pinopsida; order Pinales; family Pinaceae; genus Pinus; species Pinus taeda. The sequence continues at coordinate 13,898 of APFE030555647.1, read as the reverse complement.
ATGTGTCTATTCATTTGCGTTTACCAGTAATCCCCACAAGAACACGTATTACCCCTGAAATGATGGAAGCGGTTGGTATCCCTCACTACAATTTCCCGTCCAACAATTCCAGAGATAAATTTGATGTAAGTGTGACAATCACCGCACATTCGCAGGTTTTTCATTATTCGGATAGGTATCCCAGGTGGAATGCTGAGAAGCCCAAAGGCAAGAGCCAGCTTCTCACTATGATAATAGAGAAAGTCGTCCTTCTGCTTCTCCTCAACATTAAGGAGCACATAGTTAGTATCTGCCGCATAGCCTACTTTCTTCATTTGCTCACTCCAATTCTCCAATAACGCATAAATCTCCTTTGTCAAAGGGTGTGTTTTGTCATTTGCATAGAATGAGTGTTCTTTATTTTTCACCCCAATCCAGCTGCGACCTGGTTCCTTTTTCATCCCTATGTCTTTCATCACACTCCTCACCTTTGCTACATCATCCCACCTGCTGGCAGCGGCATAGATATTGGATAGCAAAACATGCGTTCCGGAGTTTTGTGGATCCAATTCAAACAGACATTCTGCAGCTCGTCTTCCTAACTCCGTGTTTCCATGGACTCTGCAAGCACCAAGCAATGCCCCCCACATAGAAGCAGTAGGTTTTAATGGAATACTTTTCATGAACTTCTCCGCCTCACCTAGAAGGCCAGCACGGCCAAGGAGATCAACAATGCATGCATAATGTTCTGCTCCTGGCGCAATCCCATAATCTTGAGTCATGGAACTGAAGTAACACATACCTTTTTCCACTAGGCCAGCATGGCTGCAAGCAGTCAGCAAACAAACAAATGTAATGTAGTTGGGCTTAAAGCCATCAAATTGCATTTTTTCAAAACAATTGAGAGCCTTCTTCCCATGACCATGCTGTGCACAACTTGCAATCATTGCATTCCATGACACAACGTTTCTCTGAGGCATTTTGTCAAACATTTGGCATGCATCACCTACAGTCCCACTCTTTCCATACATATCAACAAGGGCACTCCCTACATACACGTCCGAGTCAAACATAGTTTTGATGACATGTGAATGAATCTGCCTACCCTTTTCCAGTCCTGCGAGGCCGGCACATGCCTTCAGAACACTAGAAAATATGTATTCGCTTGCCTCTATTCCTTCCTGCCGCAATCGCCCATAGATATCCATTGCAACTTCGTTGTACCCATTTTGCACATATCCAGCAATCAATGCACCCCAGGAAACCACATTTCGCGCATCTATCTTATCAAAAGCAATGCGTGAGTCCTCAACACAACCACATTTCCCATACAAGTCCACAAGAGCATTCCCCACAGACATATATATATCAAGTCCACTTTTAATAACATGGGCATGTACCTGCTTACCCTGCTCTAGTGCTGGGATATTCACACACGCATTGAGTACGCTGGAGAAAAGAACATAATTTCCCTCCACATTCGTCCGCCTCATCTCCTCAAATATCCGAAGACCTTCCTCAGCACGACCATTTACGACACATCCTGCAATCATTGCACTCCACGAAACAATATTCCGTTCAGGCATTTTGTCAAACAGTTTCCATGCATCCTCACTGCTCCCACATTTTGCATACATATCTAAGAGGGAGCTATTCACGAACACATCTGAATCAAATCCAATTTTAAGAATGTGGGTATGTACCTGTTTCCCAGTCCACAGAGCTTCAAGTCCAGCACAAGCCTTGAAAACACAAGGAAATGTGAACTCATCTGGTTTTACGGAATCCCTCTGCATTTTAGGAAAAATATCGAGAGCTTCCCGACAATACCCATTTTGGACATATCCTGCTATAACAGAAGTCCATGATACGACACTCCGGTCATGCATTTTATCAAACACTTGGCGTGCAGATTCCGGTTTGCCGCATTTTGCATACATGTTTACAAGATGGGTGTTAAGGAAGGAAAATGTGCCTAGCCCTGCTTTTGTTACGTGTGCATGAAGTCGCTCTCCTTGTTCAACATCTTTGTTATTGACACAATCCTGTAAGAGGCGGGAGAACACCTTGCAGTTTTCCTGAGTGTTTCCATGGTTTACCGAATGCAGAATGATGGATGCGTCCTTCCATCGCGCCTGCTTACAGAAGCCACTCATGTGTTCCACTTCAAAGCTATGTACAGGGTTCCTGGAATTCAAACCTATTCAAATCCAACCCTACCCAACACATCCGAATCGACATTCACTGAACAGAGATAAGCATACTAACATCATCCCAACCAGTAGCAAATCCACGTGATTGTTAGGGAATCAATCCCAACAGGGGGTGGCAATTGCAATGAATAATCCTGCCCATTTTTAAAACCCAAATCCATGTTTCAACTATGACAGCCATAGGCCATCGGGTTATGTCACACCCCAAGCCTACGGTGTTCTTTTAACCGTGCCGGCGAGGTGCGGCACCACCACACACTTTCTTTTTAACAATACTAATGTATGTGGACTACGCCTAATTCACAACCAATAACTTAGTTTGTGTTTCGCAACCAAGTATAAAATGCATTTAACCTTTATATCAATGATCACCCATACTTAATCATTATCCACAACGATTATAAAAGAACATCAATTGCACGATATAAAGGGGAGGGGCAACTCCCGAACAGTCTTCCCAAAAATGTATATTATATCAGTTTTCAATAATACAACGCTCAAGTGTGCTTGGCAAACTCCAAGCCAACACTTAGCCAAATTTACAAAGATAGGCAACCTTGCCTTACAACAGTTTCATGCATCCCTTGTACAAAGAACGGTGCTCTCATGAGCCACCTACAACCCTCTGCCAAATCTGCACCAAAACTGTGACATAGAACCACCTCTGCTCAACCTTCGACTTATCTCCAAGTCTTAACTCTTGCGTCCAAGTCACCAAGGTAAGTGCGCATTTCCTTCCTTGTGCACAGTTCCTTACTTCCCTTTTGCGAAGATGTGAGTTGCTTCTTGCTGTCCAAATGAGCTCACATGCTCACATGTTTATATGCTGCTCAACGTGGGTGAGGGGTGGGTCGTAGCCCCTTGGCCGACCCCCAAATTTTCCTTAACCACGCCCCAAACGCTTCCATAACGTGTGTCGGCTAGCCATCGTGCAAGCCTCTCCAATGCGGGTATAAACCTCCACGCTCGGTCGCATAAGTGTCCTCCACACTTAGCCGCACAAGTGTTCGGTCCTTTGTCGCATTGTTGTAACGCACGCGCCCACCGTGTGCGCCTGCCCGCGCGCCCTACGTGTGCGCTCACCCGCGCGCCCTCCATGTGCACTCACCCGCGCGCCCTCCGTTTGCGCTCACCCGCACGCTTGCCTGTGCCCCCGTCGTGTGCGCTCACCTACGCGCCCGCTCGCGCGCGCCTCCGTGTGCGCTCACCCGCGCGCCCGCCCACGTGCGGTTGTGCACGCCCGCTCGGTGTGTGCCTGCCCGTCGCACATCACCGAGGGCGTTACATCCTCCTCCACCTGAAATAGTCGTCGTCCTCGACAACATCCCCAAGCATCAATCTCCATGATGTCAACTCCTCCTTACATATGGCAAACATCCCTGCAACATATGTAGGACTCCATTTCCACCATGCCTCATCTAAGTGACCAACTGTCACCAAGATAGTCCATACCAAAGTATGTCATAGATGTCCATGATCATCGACCACCTGCTATAATCTCTCCATGCTGCTCTCCACCATGGAAGGTTGATCCTCCCAACATCAAGCTACATGTCCACTGCAACAATGTGTCAACTCCATCATGTCACCAACTCCATCATGTGCAAAACTGCCCATGATATGTCAACAAGTGTTAACACACCACAACCATTTGCCAACATCTCATCAATTTGCCAAGTGCTCTTAAGAGAACACTTCTCCATCAAGTGTCAAGTGCCCCAAGAGAACATCTCTCTCCATCAAGTCAAGTGCCTCAAGAGAACACCTCTCCATCATGTGTTCTATGTGTCTAGTTGTCACGATACTCCAACAAAATGCCAACATACCTTTGATCACCGCATGCTCCCCATGTCTAAACTAGTTGGGTAGCTAATCCAACCTTCACGCCCAAATCATGAAAATGAACATCCTCATGTCATCATCAGTTGTTCCTCAAAACATCTGCCACATCCTGAACTCATCAAGAATAGTCCATGCTCAGGTCCATGAAGTAATCTCCATCCCAACTGCAACATGTCATGATGCTTGATGCCAAGCCATCCTTGCACCATCATACCTGCTCAACTGCTTAAGGGACTCACTGCCATGAGCAGCTAACAATGAACCCCATCTTCTTGTCTATCTAAGAAGATGTAGAGGGGTGAGAGCCTGAAGGCTCACCCTCACTAATCAATTTGATCCACCTATCAGGATCCTCAACCTCCATTCTTTGTAGATAAGTGACCCGGTCTTCCTGTCGAACATCCGGCCTCACATATACCTCATCATCATCCTCATCCTCAATCACCTCTAGCCTTCTTGTCAAATCCAAGATGCTATCTGAAAGTGATTTGATGACCAAGGATTGTTCGGTAAGCTTTGTCTCTGCCTTGGACAAACGCTTACTCATGTCATCCAACTTCTTCTCATCCCCCATCTGCATCACTGCCAATTTACAATCAGGCCTAGTCACAGCAAAGGTAGGCACACCAATGGGTACATCTTCCCTCCCATCATAAATGTACAACTTCTTCAAATGTGGAACAATCATGGCATCATATTGCTTCATAAACTCCATCCCTAGTACAGCCTCATAGTCATCAATCCTCACTATAGTGAAGTCCACCTTCCTGGTCCATTCACCAAGTGTAGTGTCCACCTGTTCAGCCACACCAAGAACTTCATCCGGAGGAGAGTTCACTGTCTTCATATGTGCCTTGATAGGAACATATTTCAGCCCAATCTTCCTCGCAGTATCTTCACCCATAAAGTTGTGAGAGGCCCCACTATCTACCATAGTGAGTACATCAGCACCTCCAACTTTCATTCGGACATACTCCAACTTGTTCCTCTCGGGATCCTTTCGAGAGATCACCTCTGTAGCAGCAGCACCACCAAGTATCTGCATCATCCCCACAGAAGCACCTTCATCTTTCGCATTAGATTGTGCTATAGCAGCCACCTTCGGTTTAGAGGGGCAATTCTTCACCGTATGTGGACCAACACAAATCCAACACTTCAAGACTTTCTTTGCCTTCGAACTATCATCTGATTTCGAAGCTTCCTCCTTCTTCTTATCTTTCGGTTTATCGGACTTCTTCTTCCTATCATCAGAAGTCTCATCATAATGCTCCACCAACCTGTCAACTGCAGCAAAGGCTTCTTCAAGTGTCTTGATCCTTTGTCTCTTCACTTCATTGCGTGCCCAAGGCTTCAACCCCACAATAAAATTGAAAACCTTGTCTCTCTCAGCGATGTCAAGAAGTTCAAGGACAACACTTGCAAACTCCCGCTGGTATGTTTGTAGGTTCCCTGTCTGCTTTATGAATTTTATTTTCATCCTTGCTTCCCATGTTTCATCCTGAGGATTAAAATGGGCTTGCAAAGTTCCTTTCATCTCATCCCAAGAAGTGATGTCACTAGCACTGCCATTGGCAATCTGGTCCATCCTCCCTCTCCACCACATCTTAGCATCTTTTGTGAGGAATTGAGCAGCAACCTTGACCTTAGTCTCATCATCGGATAAACCCAACCTTTCCAAGTATTGCTCCATGTCCCACAAGAAGTTACCAAGAGTTTTTGCACTCCTTGTACCATCGAATGAATCCGGTTCCTTGACATTCACATGAGGCACTCCTCCACTTGAGCCATGCCTCACGGCCTTCTTCAATACCGCTATCTCATCCTTGGCTTGTTCAAGAGATTTCTTCAAGTCCACGATCTCTGCAAAACCCTGGTCCCTTGCTTCTTCAACCTCTTTGACCCTTATTTCAAGTTGTGTACACATCAAATCAGTGTACTCATGTTGAGTTCAGAGTTCATCGAGTTCATCTTTCACCTTCAAGAATGCCTTTTGTTCTTCCACAACAAGGTCAATCTTTGTTCCAAAGTTGTTCTCTAAGTACTCCAACCTTTCCACTACTTTCTGCATTAACCCAAGGGTAGTGTCCATGGGATCACGACTAGACCCAACATGAGATTCAACCATTGCCAATAGCCTCTTCCTTCTTTGTAATCTAGTCTCGACCATGCATCGGCTTCACCTGCAACCCAAGTCCTTGATGCCACACTTAGAGTGTTTCACCAACCTCTTTCCCTGCAAAAACCTGTTACCACGGCCACTTCTTCACAAGCTTCAACAACCCGGCCCAACCGAGCTCTGGTACCACCTGTCGCTCCCCCAAGCCTACGGTGGTCTTTCAACCGTGCCGGCGAGGTGCGACACCACCACACACTTTCTTTTTAATAATACTAATGTATGTGGACTACGCCTAATTCACAACCGATAACTTAGTTTGTGTTTCGCAACCAAGTATAAAATGCATTTAACCTTTATATCAATGATCACCCATGCTTAATCAGTATCCACAGCAATTATAAAAGAACATCAATTGCACGATATAAAGGGGAGGGGCAACTCCCGAACAGTCTGCCCAGCAATGTATATTATATCAGTTTTCAATAATACAACGCTCAAGTGTGCTTGGCAAACTCCAAGCCAACACTTAGCCAAATTTACAAACATAGGCAACCTTGCCTTACAACAGTTTCATGCATCCGTTGTACAAAGAATGATGCTCTCATGAGCCACCTACAACCCTCTGCCAAATCTGCACCAAAAATGTGACATAGAACCACCTCTGCTCAACCTTCGACTTACCTCCAAGTCTTAACTCTTGCGTCCAAGTCACCAAGGTAAGTGTGCATGAGAAGTGCGCATTTCCTTCCTTGTGCGTAGTTCCTTACTTTCCTTTTGCGAAGATGTGAGTTGCTTCTTGTTGTCCAAATGAGCTCACACACTCACATGTTTATATGCTTCTCAACGTGGGTGAGGGGTGGGTGGTAGCCCCTTGGCCGACCCCCAAATCTTCCTTAACCACGCCCCAAACGCTTCCATAACGTGTGTCAGCTAGCCATCGTGCAAGCCTCTCCAATGCGGGTATAAACCTCCACGCTCAGTCGCATAAGTGTCCTCCACACTTAGCTGCACAAGTGTTCGATCCTTTGTCGCATTGCTGTAACGCGCGCGCCCACCGTGTGCGCCTGCCCGCACGCCCTCCGTGTGCGCTCACCCGCGTGCCCTCCGTGTGCACTCACCCGCACGCCCTGCCCATGCGCCCTCGTGTGCGCTCAACCCGCGCGCCCGCCGCCCACCTGGCCCCGCCCCGTCGTGTGCCTCACCTACGCGCCTCATGTGCGCTACCGCGCGCCCACCCGCGGCGGTGTGCACGCCCGCCCGGTGTGTGCCCGCCCGACGCCCAGCGCCCGCCCGTCGCACATCACCGAGGGCGTTACAGGTTAGGCTGAATGGTGGACGTCTTACATCATAGCCGTTTGCCCACTAATATAAGGTTCATTTAGGGTCGAAATTCAGCTTACTGGTTTAGAAATGGTCATGGGTAGTTGTGTTAAGCTCAGGGTATAATAACCGTAACAGTCTCATTGACTTGATGACTCTACTGGTAGTCTTAGGGACAGTGCTATTAACTTGATTTAGGTTTCAATAAAAAGTTTACAAATTCTCCTGGTCTCATCGAGATGTTCTTAATGTTGGTTGAGTTAAGAATCCATATTAAAATTTATATCGGGAGACTGGCACTTTAAAGTATTTATATTTATATTTAAAAATGTAATTGATTGGGCTTGTATTAGATTTTATTAATTTGGAAAAAAAATTATATTTATTTAATATTTAAAAAAAAAATTACATTTTTAAAAATTTATTATTTTTGTATTAAAAAAATATATATAATCATTTGATATTTACGTATATTAGAGATTGTAATAATAATATATAATTATTTTTTTATTTAATATAAAATGTCTCTTATATTTGACCAATTGAATAATTCTATAACTATTATGGTACTAAACCAAGTAATCTCAAATAATGACATTGAAATAATATAAATATCCAAAATATCTTCCTTTTAGTATTATAAAGGAGGACAATATCATTGTAATTCATGTTTCCTCTCACCTCTCTTTACCTAGTGAATGGTCTTTACCTAGCTAATGTTAAAGACCTTTTAGAAGGTTTCCATAAATTGATTTAGTTTTTCAAATTTCCCTTTATATCCCATCTATAATATAATAAATAAATAGCCAACATCTGTTTCTTCCTTTGGATGTTGGTAGATGGACATAGTGAGTCCTAAAACCCTCCCTTTGGATGTTGGTAGATGGACATAGTGAGTTCTAAAACCTTTAGAAAGTTTCCATATAGAGATCTAGTCTTTTAGATTTTCATATATGTTCTATGGGTAATAAATATAGAATTTATATTACCTCCCTTTGGGCAGTGGTAGATGGACATGGATGGTAATTGATTAAAGAGTTAGGTGTTTATGTGGCAAAAGATTTGTGTTTTTAAAGTTCATTTAAATTTTAAAAGGTTCATGCAAATTTAGTAAGTGTGAAATTAATATAATAGTTAATGTTTGGGTTATGTGTTTGATATAGAATTTTCATGCAACATGTTTTAGATTGCATTATCAATATTTAAAGTTAAATTTTTGAATTGATATTTTTATTAATTGTATAAAAGCTAAGGTTATTATATATAATATATAATATATAATATATATTAGTGTTGATGTAATAAGCTTAAGGTTTTAATAAATAATGTTAGGTATTTAGACTTATTTCATGTTTTCTCAATATGACATGGTAATGTGATGATGATGTGTGGTTTAAAAACTTAAAAATGATTAATAAAGTTAATGTGAATACTCAAGTCATTGATGAGCTTTAGTATTGCAACAAGAATGCTACAACTACTAAGGCTACCAACTTAAATTATCAACTCGGGGTTTGTACAAACTTAAGAGGTGTCTACATTAGATGTGCAGCGTGCAATGTGTCCTTCTTTCGTTGATCTGATGCAATTAAGTGAATATCATGAAATCTAACATAAACTAATTGTAGAAATGGAAATGTTTGAAATGGAAACCTTAACCTATTGTAGGAAACAAAAGACAAGCAAAGAAAACCTATTCTAACTGAGTAAAGAAAAGAGCATGAAGCAAATCTCAGTCATTGCATTCAAAAGAGATTAGACCTTGTAATAGAGTTCATTAGGTGCTTCATAAAATAATCATGAAAATCATCACTATGTCATTAAATTCATGAACCTGTTTACTAACCCTTAATTGTTGGAATGTGTAGCAATGGAAAAAAGGGAAGTTCTAAGTGGTCTTTGGTCTTCCTCAATCATGGATTCAAAGTCTAGAGGTCATTATTCAATCCCAAAATGCAAAAAACAAGGTTTTAAGGAAAATATGGTTGAGTTTAGACAGTGCTATAGGATACTTAGGACTGTTAAAAGACTACTACAGGATGCTTTTCAGGATTTCCTTGCTTTGCTACAAGATTGAATCCGAGAGAATCTCGAGGGAAGAAAAGGTGTGTTAGAGGTGGGATAAGGTAGTGGAATGTAAGAGAATGTTGTGTGTTTCCCTTGCCAAGCTTAGTACCCTTCAAGAGCCCATCTTGCACAAGGAACAATACACACAATAGTCTTCAACAAACCAGAAAGGTACTCTCGGTGAACAGTGTTTTGGAAGAGTTGTTGAGGTAGAAAGAAGGATATGGTGGTAGAATAAGGAGTGTAAATGGCAATGCTAACCCTGCAAATCAACAGTAGCACCTGCGCACCACAAAAAGATTATGATTTTTATACTTGAAAAGACTAAATACCCAAGTTGGCAGCTATTTTTTCCTCCAATTTATCTCGTTGAGTGGCCAAGCAAATGAAATGAAATGATATGGGGTAAATTTTATTATTAAGTAGGATGTCCTAAGACTCCAATCCAAGTGGAATCACTCAAAAATACCCATTTTAACATGTGCAAAAAAATAGTAGAAAATTACTACTCCAAAAACTAGAATTCAAGAATTAGTGAGCTAGTTAACTTTCCAAATGCCTAACCTAATCAAACGCAAATGCTATGGGGCAAATTTTGTTATTAACTTGAATGTTTTTATGAATTAATCCAATTGGATTCAACTCAAAAGGAGCTCACTAACACATTCTAAAAATTAGTAGAAAATTACTATTATTTTGCTAGAAGAGACTTCTAGAAATTCTAGATTTGTGAACTAGTAAACCAATCCAAGTAGCTCAATGATGAATATGAATTTTCAAAGATGTTCTAAAAATGAATCATGTTTTTGACTCTGTAAATAACCTGCAAAGAAACTCACTTCAATTATTTAACCAATATGACCTACAACAAAAGAAGCATAAATCATAAATGTAGAAATAAGAGATGCAAGTGAAAAAGACATTCAAAGGAAATAAATAAATTATGCAAGAGGGCTATGAGGTTCCTGGGATGACCAAGCCCAAGGATACTCAAATTCCTATGAAGAAAAGCAAACTTTAGAAGCTAAAAATGACATCAACTTCAATCTTTGAATCAACCCAAGTATATCCCTTCTAGAAATGAAAGTGGAGTTGATAAATAACAAGTTTTTTCCACAAGAAGACTAAGAAATACATGCTCCTAGAGGAAAATTTGAATTGATAATTATACAAATAGAAAAGCATCATCCTTGAAAGGAGGAAACTTTCCCCTCCAAAATCCCTCAAAAAATGGATTTGGTTCCAAACACTATGAATCTTCATTTAATGATAGGGAACACATTTCTAGATTTTCTCAATCATTGGAGCTTGAGAACTTGTTCAATAATTTCATAATATCTTATTCATTTCTTATCTAATCTTGGTCCATCCTGTAGCATGGAGCAAGTCCCTATATTATCTCATTCAGAATTTACTCAATATTCTCTCAATATTCTGCAAAATAAATAATATTAGGCACATAATATGCAATTATCTCTAAACCTTCCTAAGAACATATTAAATCTAAAAAAATATTATTAGGTGTATAATGAGAGATTTAATATAGCCTTTATGTTCCTAAGAAAGGTTAGATGGGCCTTAATTTGTGTCTAATTTGGAGGTTCATCATGCCCCCTACTGAAATTGTTGCTCATCCTCTAAGCAACCTACCCATATTCTTGCGCTATTGTTGTTCTTTTATGCTTCAAATGATTTTTCTAATGTCCCACATTGATGTGGATGTAGCTTCCTCTATTAAATGGAACCTTGCATGCTCTTTAATTTCTTCCTTTTGCTTTGGCTTAACTTTTATTTCTGCTCTTTATTTCTGTCATTTTTTCTAATCCTTTCTTTGATTTATCCCCTCCCAATCTCAACTTCTTCTTTTGCTAAGTCCTCCTTCCATGGCTTCAATAAACTGTTATCACTGTGAAACAATGAATTTTGCCTTTGTTGCAATAAATTTTGTAGTTTGTTGTGCACTTAGTTTTTTTAAGACAGAGGTAGAATGAACAACTCAAAAAAAAAATCCCCTTCTCATCATGCTCAAAGAAACACCCATACTTCATTTTGTATTCCCAAATTTTACCAAAAATTTTCTACAAGATGTATTATTGAAGAATTAAAGAGTTTTGCAGTGTTCTTGTCCATGTGTAGTGAAGGAAAATATGTACTTACCCTTTCTCTTATGATTATTTCCTCCTTCTTAAGGTTTGAGGTAAATTTTGTCCACTATCAAGCTTCTTATAGCAACCTATGACTTTCCTGTAGCACTTTTTCTTCATCATGTAGCAACTCTATTCTTTCTTGTAATAGCTATGTTCCTTCCTGTAGCAGCTTTGTTTTCTTATATAGCATCTTTGTTTGCACCCTTTCCATTTCCTTTGAATATTACCTTGCTTCAAAAGGCTGTAGTGGTTGTTTTGGGAGAAATTTTCCTTATTGTAGCACTTTGTTAGCTTCTTGTAGAAAATTGTCTCAATCTTGTAGTAATATACTCTGATCCTGTAGCAGCCTATTATGATCCTGTAGCACACAACCCGAATCCTGTAGCAACTAATCTTTGCATGCCAAGAGTTGGTGGGTCCACCTTTTTATTCTTTACTTTCATTTTTTATTACCTTTTTTTTTCAAATTTTTCCTCTTTTTTTCGTTGCATGCAAAACAAACTTCGAGTGCTTTGAGTTAATTGAGCTAACCCCCACCTACTTTTTGTGCTCCATGATATCATCCGACTTTCTTAAGTTTTTTTCACTTTTATCTCATTTATAACCCACACATGTGCGTGTCCTTTGGAAAAGTGAAGTTATTTGCTAGATAAGGCTGAGGCTACTCTACTGCCAAGTTTGGTTATAAAAAAACATTTCCTTCTCACACTTTTAATGGTTTCTCAAGCTAGAATAGGTTTCAAGGGTGAAGTTAAAGAGATGCATACATGTGCCTTACCATGTGTGTTTTTCTTGTGTGGGATGTTGATGTAGTTATGGAGGCCACCTTTGATGATCCTGAAGTTGCATGTGATAATCTGTTGGAAGTCTTATTGCTGATAGCCTTGTTTCTGGAGGACTTCTAGGTTTTTTTGTTGTTGTTGTTGTTGTTGCTTCACATCCCTGGCTAAAATATTGCAATTGAGATGCTCATGAAATTAGTGTTGTAGTTGATGATTGACTTGTTGATTCTTGCATGAGGCTGTTGGAACATTGATGAAGCTGTTGGAATTCTCTCTAAGGTACAAAATGTCATTTTCATTGGCTGGAATATTTTCATTGTTGATTGAAGTTCCATGATTCATGTGATCAAAATATAGGTTCCACCATGGATCAAATGTTGTTGTTGGAGATGAGAAGTGATCACGTAGCTACCTAAAATTGAGGAAATGACTCTTCAATGTCTTCATGATTATTGGTTCTTCATTCTAGTGCTTTCAATTGTGGTCTTGTAGGATTTTTGCAAATTGCCACATGATTAGATTCATTCCTGTAGTAGTCACATAGGCCCCTCCAAAATAAAAATAAACTTCATGAATTGCATTCAGAAGCTCAAATAATTCATGGTGAGCTCATGGATAGGGACTAGAAACTTTGGTTGTGGTGAAAATTGTGGAAAAAAGGGTGAAAATGGATTTTTTTCATGGACATAAATGGATTTTTGGATGGAGAAGTGGCTAAATGGTGTGGAGTATGGATGATGGAAGTGTTGTGGACTTATTTTTTCATTCCCCCGAGGAAAACATAATATCTGAACCTTTTCTCCTTGTTGATCACAATCCTGTAGCAATTTTGGTCAATCATGTAGCACTATAAGACAATTCTGTAGCGGACTTGTTTAAACCATATCTCTCAAACGGTAGATTAGATTAACTTGAAATTTTTTGAGCATGTTTCCATCATCATTATTCATATCCCCATAAAAAATATTGGCCAAAGGATGCACAAATCTAAAAAAAATAAAAATGGTTGTAGGTGATGGCCGTCAATTTCTCAAAATATATGCACTGGAATTCGCTAAATTTTCTTGGACATTTTACCATCATCACTGTGCATCTCCCCATGTTATGAAACCAGCTTAAGAAAAGATATAAAAGATAGATCAACGACTTAGAATTCAGCCTCTTCGAGGGGGCAACCTCCTTCACATTACATAAATGAACAATTCTTGGATGATACAAATGACAAAACCTCCTTTCTATATATATAGGAGTCTAAGGAGTCACAATATAACCCAGCCGACCTAACAAAATAATATAAAGCCACAAAAATAACAATAGAGGGATTCTATGGGGCACAGTAATAACAATATGGGGGCAATAGGGGCACAACAATATTGATAAGGGGTATAACTACAATAGTAATGGGGTAATCACTAGTATTATAGGGACCCAA
>APFE030555644.1:0-12352 GCA_000404065.3 Pinus taeda | reverse complement strand
AGCAGAAAGATGTTGATGAGATGGTTGAGAAAAAGGAGAAGAAGAAGCCTGTTGGCTGCTATCCTATTCTCATGGCTCCAAAATTGAAAAGGAATAAGGCTGGATTGAGGAATGGGTCTGCGAAAATTCATGTCAGTCCATCTGACAGTAACCTCTGTGCCAAAGGCGATCAAGATCCTGCTCTGGTTAATCAGGATGAGATGGTTGATAAAAAGGAGAAGAAGAAACCTGTTGGCTGCTATCAGATTCTTATGGCTCCAAAATTGAAAAGGAATAAGGTTGGATTGAGGAATGGGGCTGCAAAAGTTCATCGCAGTCCATCAGACAGTAACCTGTGTGCCAACGAAAATCAAGATTCTGCTCCGGTTAATCGAGATCCTGCTCTGGTTTACACCAAAGCAATAGCAAATTATAATTTGTATTATCATCCATAATATTATTGTTCAAGAAAACATTGGTTTTCTGTTATTATTCTACCGACATATTGAGATTTTCTTGAACTATTTTCTATCTTAGCATTCATACATATTTCCGTCGATTGCTTATCATGGTGGTAGCCGTTACTGAGTTAATATATAGAATCTGTTGGCTTTGCATTTTTGGATTAATGAATGTTCAGTGAAACTATTGATTTCTATCAATGCCATTATGGCTAGATGGAAAAATGAATGTGATAAATCTTGAATACGGAAATGATCCTCCTCTCAATTCGGTGGCCGCTCTTTGGTTTATGTCGCTGATAGCACAACTCACACATGGTGTCTCCCTTTTTTTCTTAGCCGCTTTTTGGTTTGTATCGCTGACAGGACAACTCACACATGGTGTCTCCCTTTTTTTCTTAGACCAACACGATAGAAATTTAATGTGAGCGTACTTTAAACTGGCAAAATAAGCACAAGCAACTTCCATATTTCTTGCTCTATCCCTTCCTTGACAAGTACGACACTCACCCATGTTGATGCAGAAACTCGACCCCTCCAGCTGCCAGAATCATTTTGACTCTAATCTCTTGACATTGCAACTCTGGTACACTCTTCTGGTAAATGTTACCAGAATCTCCTAGTTCCTCCAACCTTCTAGAATCTTCCCCTAACAGAAATGTTGAAGTCGGTCAAAAAATTTGCGCGGTGCCATCCAAAATTAATAATCGAAAATTAGAAAAGGCCGGTCCGTCAAGACAACAAATTTGTCTAGGTATTCCATTTCCACTTTTGGTATCTTTGGAAAGTTAGCAAATGCTCATGTGAATATAAGCAATAAACTCGCTGAATTGGGTCCTCTCTTGGGCGAAAGTCACTTCATATCCTGAAGGCAGAGCACTCCAAGTAGCCAAAATCTGAAATATTTGAGGACGTTAAAACCTGTAGGTTGAGCAACAGAGTTGGCCAACATCCTTGTCTCAATCAATAATTTCTGAGTTGGCCAACATCCTTGTCTCTATCAATAATTTGTCATCTAAATGAATACACACAATTCAATTCAGTGGTCACCCTTGCTATTCTCGAATGCTTCTATCGCATTTCAACTCTTCGTGATGCCACTTCAACTCATTGTTATTCGTCTTGGCATGGATATTATTCATACCACCTTGGAAAATTACAAAGCTTATATTTTTTAAAAATTACAAAGTCATCATCAACATTTAATCCTTTTTATAATAGATATGATGCCTATATGTTTTAATAACTACGACGGAATTATCAAGATTTAATCCTTTCTATAATATAATAGATTCTAAGATTTTTACGGCTGCTTTTTTAATATAAAAAAGATACGAAGTTTATATGTTTTAATAACTGCAACCGAATTATCCAGATTTAATTATCTATACTGAGATTTTTATTGTTATTTTTTTAATATATAAAAAGTTGATATGGAAATAATTTATTTAAAGTAAACGGTTTAAGAAATTATAAGTTTTCTATTCTAATATATTTCAATTTCAATGTAAAAATATTAATCTATTTCAATTTCATTGTAAAAAATATTATTAATGAATTAAGCATTTTATTTTTTATTATAAAATTAATTTACTTTGCTAAATATTAAAACATTTTATTTTTGGAAATATTTTTTTATAATTTTAGTCTTCGAGATAGCTCAATAGATGATGATCATGAAGTGATATGTGAGAGGAGATCCGAGGCAATTTACATGTGCTTGAATAACGGACATACATAGTCACCTAGAGATTATAGTTGTAGCAGTGGGAATTGACCCCGTCATGTGAGTACAAGACTAGCGTAATCATCGATTCCTCCAAGCGCGCGCCCACACACACAGATAAATATATAGTTTGTATGAATCAACGATTGATTTGGTCTTATACTCACGTGACAATCGATTCCAGCTGTTGTTGTTGTACATCATGTGGAATCTTTAGTGTTGGGTTCGGAGCAATTTCCTCGTACAACAGGAAGAAGCTATCTATGGCGCTCAAGAGATGTATCCAATTGTGATCTACTATGATAATCATAGTTGCATTAATCTCTGTAAGAATCTCGTATTTCATGATGGATCCACGCATATAGATATTTGGTATCATCATTTACAATATTGCGTGTAGTGGAGGATAATGTTGCTACAATACATTGCAACAGAGGAACAATTTGTTGACATCTTGACTAAGTATTTGTCAAGAGGGAAGTTTGAGTTCCACTGGTGCAGGATAGGGGCGATTGATAATCCCTTTCTTGCTAAGAGGGATTGTTGAGAAGTGTAGCAAGAAAGTCTCAATTTGACTTTTCCTTGGTCAAATTGAGAAAATTCAAATTTCCACATCAACTAACAACTTGGAAGCAGTTAAATGGGGTGACATGGTTCTTTTCTCTCAATTAGCTTAATAGATTTGAGTTAGAGGGCTTGGAGTTCAGTAATGCATGTGTGATTGCTAACTTGTAGCAATCCAGTTCAATTATTTTGAGTATTATTCAATTAAACTAGTTCTAATTGTTGACAGAACTAGTTGGAGGTCAGTTGGGTAGTGGGACAATAGTATAACTCAATGACTATCCAATTAACTAATCAATCAACCAAAAATAGTCGCGCATATAGAGAATTTGTGTTCCCTAGTTGTGGTTGAGATTCCAAGGCAGTGTAACATCAATTGTAGACTAGTCTTGAGTGTATATGTGTTGCATGTAGTCAAAGTATCAACCTTGGGAATTGCACAATAAATTGGAGGAAAACTCCTAAAAAATATGGCATAATTCCTGAGGATTTGCGCAAGTAAATAGGGGCTCAAGTGGAGGTACGAATTGGCTAAGTCTGGGTCAGAGCTTCTCATTGACCATCGAGATAGGTTATTCACTTGCAGGTTGAGCTCAGAGTGAGCTAGAAATTTTAATACATTCTCTATTCATATGGTTGATGCAAGCAGGATTAAGGGTTTTTTACCATTTGATTTCCCCTAGATAAATATGTGTGCTTGTGTATGTGATTGATGAGTGTTTGTGATTGTTTTGCTAAATTGTGAATTAATTTCCACATATCATTAGAGTAGAATTGTGTTTCCTAATTTTAGATTAAATTTCTTGAGAAATTGCAATTCTATCACCATATTTCTACACATTGGCTACCAGTAGAAAGGATATCATCAACGCATCTAGGCCTTCATCTCTATTCAATCCTGGCACACATTTGGGCCCCTCCAAACCTTTAGCCCCCAAAACTAACTGAGACACCCTAAACTACTTTGTTCAACCTTGCCCTCATTTAGGCCCCCGTGAACCCTCACGGCCTCTGAACTAGTTCAAGCATGTTGAAATACTTTGTTTGAACTGGCCCACATCCACTCAAAAATTCTTGTGGCACATACAATACATAAGCCCTCAGCCCTCCATTCGTTTTGGGTAGCAATTAAATTAAAACAAGATATGGTCATAATGGCTAATTTATGGTCATAATGTAGTGGGGTAATTGAAAATGTGGATTCAATATATGGGCTCACTTTGTTATGTGAACAAGGGGGAGAGGGGTAGGTGTTCTATTGTCCTGATTCCCCCACATGGTTTTGCCCTGCTAATCTAACGATGCATACATATTATGTCGATCCAATAAAAATCTACGGTGGTCTGCATTCATAGTTTAACCCCACCCTAACATAGTTCCAACTTCCCTTACGACATTGCTACATTCTGCCTCCATGGTGTAATTCCACCCCATGTTCATGGCTTGTGTCCCTACCTTTTGACTTTATTTTCATCAATGAAAGTATGGCTATATGGAAAAATGAACGTGATAAATATTAAATATGGAAATGATCCTCTCGTCAATATGGTGTCACTCTTTGGTTTACATCCCTTATAGAACAACTCACACATGGTGTATTCCTTCTTTTCTTAGACCAACACCATAGGAATCTAATGTGAGCATATTTTAAACTGCCAAAATAAGCACAAGGAGCTTCCATATTTCTTTTTCTATCCTCTTCTTGACACACACAACACTCAATCCATGTTGATGCAAAAACTCAACCCTTCGAGCTGCCATAATCATTTTCTAATCTCTTGATATTACAACTATTGTACACTCTTCTGGTAAATGTTACTAGAATCTCTTAGCTCCCCCAAGCTTCTAGAATCTTCCTGGAATAGTTATGTTAAATTATGTAAAAACTTATACACAGTGCCATTCAAAATTAAGGAAATAAAATATTAAAGAAGGAAAGGCCGCCAAGAGAAAAAGTTTTTAGAAGTATTACTTCTCTTCTTTTGGTATCTTTGGAAAATTACCAAAGACTCATGCAACTATAAGCAATAAAATCCTTGGATTAGGTCGTCTCTTGCATGAAAATCACTAGAAAATCCTTAAGGCAAAGCATTCCAAGTAACCACAATTTGAAATATTTGAAGACATTAAAACTTGTAGGTTGAGCAACTTAGTTGGCCAACATCCTTGTCTTTATCAATAATTTCTCATTTCAATGGATACACATAGTTTAATTAAGGAAACCCAACCCAGTGACCCTTGCTATTCTCGAATACTTCTTTCAAATTTGAACTCATTTAAATTCATGACATATCCATTCTTATCATATAATCATCCTGTTTTTAAATTAAACATAAAATAATGGTTAATATATTCCTTGAGGTAATTCAATAGCAATGGTATTAGTGAACCCTGTGATTGAACACTGGAATGAATAACACCATATATCTCATATACTAAAAATTAGTGTAGCATTAGTGGTTTTGACAAATTATTGGTTCACTTGAAAGAGTTAAATATTTTATAAGTTCCCCAAATGGTACTTATTTTATTTGGTCAATAATCCAAGGGGGCATATCACATCCAATGAAACTTTAGGTTCATGATTAGATACTTCATATATCTGCATCGTTTCTGAGTCAGTGAACTCGCCTGATTCATCCAATGCAAGTAGCGAGTGAAGGAATTTCTTTAGTTTAGTCAACCAAATATTTGATGGAAGAGAAAATGGCATGAGAATTTGTGGACTTGTCGGCCCTCTAACTTTTCTCTGCCAAAAGTGTGGTTCATTTTTATCATGAACCATTTTATTGCACTCTAATTTGAAGGCTCTTGCTCCTTTGCATACATGATGTTGTTTCCTAAATAATTAACATTAATGAAATCATTCTTCCTGCCACATGAATCAGTGTGACAAAAACCATCATTAACCTTGTATAATCGTATATATGAATATCAACTTGAATTTTAAATGACAATAATGCTTTAGGGATTTATTCTATATTTTTTCCATTTCGATCCTCTAACCATAACAACTCAATATCTCCATGTTTCCCTTTCAGCCATTTTTTTTGAAAAGTTAGAAATATTTGTCAAAATCTTTCCCTTCTACTCTATATCTCGCCCATACAGGCCCAAAAATGCAAATTCGCTCTCATACCACTCACACCAAAAAGGTGGGGGTTGGAATTGAAATTGTGGAATCAAGTTGGATTAGTGGTTGGTTCAGATGTAGGGTTTTGCAGTGAATTGTTATAGCACAATATTTTGTACATGGTGATCCATGTGTAAATATCAATAGTGCTAGGTGGTGAAGAGATGGAAATATCGAGAAGCCTGGACTGAAACATGTTTCAAAGCAGAAGTAGTTTCATTTTCAGTGAGCTTTCACCGATGGAATCGCCATTTATAAAATTAGCATTTTCTTTCATTTTAGAATGATAAGGCATATGACATGGATATTTTTTATTGTTCAATCTACCATTAATAATTAAAATTTGTTGAGAATCATATTGTTGAAATATGTTATCCTCTGATAGGGGCTGATAAAAAAATATCACCATGTTAGATCTCTGACATAATGTATTTGAGCAACCATGTACGTGGTGAAACTAGCCAACCCAGCAAAATCAATGACAAATTGGGCATATGGGGCTATCAAGGAAAAAGGGATTTAACTCCACAAGGCTGCCTGATATGTGGTATGGCCCACACCTCTTTGATTATGTTGCAGTTTCTCATTGGGCATCAGGTCTTTTATCATCTAGCCAAAACCATTTTCCCCAATCCTTGATATTTCCTCATCAAATTGTTTTAAGGTTTAGCTAAACCACCAAAGTTAACGCTTGATATTGTATTTGCTTCATCACATCTCTATTTTTTGTATATTCCTCCACATTACATGTCAACATGCCTTCGCTTTCATTTTGACTCGGTCCCATTCCAACCATATTGCTTCTTAATAATTGTTCCCATGAAAATGACAAAAGAAAATAATTGTGATTATTGTTGGCGATGCCATGCCTTCCTATGTTGTTATCCCATCTTCTCCACATCAGTCAAATGGTAAGCACATTTTGTGTACAAATGTTTTTGGCTTTGTATTGTAATGTAGTGAAGCACAAAGTTTGATATTTTTGTCAATCTTGATTTCTCATCTATTTCAAAGTGGGACACACTATTTTAGACTACAAATTTAAAATGCCTTACCTAAATTTAAAAAAGTAGTTTTGTAGTGTTTTTTGGCAAATAAACTTTTGATTTAATGTCGAAATTTATTTTGTCTTTAACAAAATTTTCTTCTTTAAAATGAGAATAGAAATCCATGCATACCCTCTCCTCCCCTTGGTTATTTAAATACCTGGGTAGAGCACTAGCAATGAGAGACATAACACTGTCACCGCTAGTGTCAAGTCACAACACTCACCAACGGAATGATAATTTACAAAAATAATCATTTTTTAATTTTAAAACTATTTGTTAGGTACTCACAAATAAGAAAATAAAAATGCACTAAACCAAGGCTATTATGGCCCACCAATATGCAACTAGGCCAATTAGAAAATGAGAAATTATTTTTTTGAATGTTGTAAAATTGTTTTAATAGTTGAAGAAAAATCTTTGGAAAAAAACACAAAAAAAGAACTTGATTATCTACAAGAAAATATTTTAAATTAATAGATGGTCGTTGACCTTTAACCATGAGGCAAAAGATCTTCCCTGAAATAATAAATTGTTTAATTTAGAATATTATTAACTCGTCCACCTAGGTTGTGCATAAAGTGATCATCCATCTTCGATATTTTCCTATTCTCTAGTCGAGGTGGAATAGGTATATGTTGTAGGGATGCTAATGAAAAATGCTTTCTTTAAAATAATTCTCTCCCTTTTGAACAGTATTTCACTAAATTTGTCTTTCAAAATGTTTAAAACAGTTGGGAATAGAGTCCAGTCCCCAGAAATGAGCGAAGCCATACATAATCCCTTTTTACACAATAACTCTCTTGTGATCCATTAACCTTCAATGTCATAATTTTTATGTATTACATGGAAACCTATTCTTTATATACACAGCACGTAGAACTACATCAACCCAAAACATCAATTTTACATTCTTGAAAAACACCATGGAACATACCATATTTAAGATTATCCTATTCATTGTTTCAGCTACTCCATTTTTTTTGGGATTACAAAGCATGGTCTTTTTATGTTTGATCCCATGTTGGTGAATATAGTTTCGAATTCATTTGAAGTGTATTATTTTCCATTATCAGTGTGACTAGAGCCAATATGAGATTGTGTGTCATTTTCAATCCATGCATGAAAGTTCTTGAATGTTTGAAAATCATCATATTTTTTCTTCAATAAATAAACCTAACACAATCTCGTGTAGTCATCAATAAATGTCATCATATATTTATTAGTATTTGCAAAGGAATGGGCATTGGACACATAAATCTGAATGAATGAGTTCAAGTTTTCTATGTCATTTGGAATGAGAATCGGGAAAAGATTGTTTGTTGTGCTTTCCTAATATACAAGCATCACATTGCTTAAGTTTCCTAGGAATTGTAGGCAAACTAGTAACACCACTTTTCTTCAACATATGAAGGTTTTGCATAATTCAAGTGTCCAAATCAAGCATGCCATAAAAGACTTGATGGAAATGTACCTTCATCATAATGAAAACTGTATGAAATGTTTTTTGCACGAGCAGAGGTACCTTACAGCTTCATAAATATTTCTTCTTCTATCCTCGTCATGACAAGTGAGTGATGTGCTGCTTTTCAGACCTCAACCTTTCCATCGAACATATGAATGGACTACCCTTACTAGCAGATGTGGACCAAAGACAACAAATTTTTCCTCAACTCCGGGATATATAAAACATCATGCTGAAGAAATCCTGGAAGACTAGGCAGTTTGAGCGTGATGGTGTCAAGCCCTAAAGGCTTGAGTTTTGACTTTTCTGCAAAGTATACTACTCCATCAACATTGTCAGTAAATTGTTCAAAAAAAACTCTCCTAAAATTCATGCTGCAAGTTGGTCCTAAATCAAGCAACCAATCATCTTTCTAAGAAGAAAATGAAGCATTGAATAAGTCCTCAGTTACTTCATTATTACAATGTGCCACAACATAGTGAGTGGGTGTGGGTCGTTTACCTTTCCCTTTGTGATTGGTTTTTCCTTTGTCTTCATTTATTTCATGTTGAAGTCTCCCCCAAGGAAAATTACATGTGGATGCATCATGACCATCTCTATTGCAATGTATGCGATGAAGATCATATTTTTCTTCTTGGAACACTCTACCACCCCTGCTTCTAAAATTCCTTCTTCCTCTTCCTCTTCCTCTTCGGCCACCTCTTCCTCTGGAAGAATCTTTTGTTTGATTCTTCTCTTTATGTCTAAGACACGCAACTCCTTTAGAAGACTGAGGAGTTGTCTTCTTCCCAAAACCCTTCTCTCTCTCAGCAAACATCTTCTCAATCGAGTCAAAGATAATCTCCTTGAGGTTTCCACTTGCTTGTAATGATTCAAGGTAATTTGAATAAGTGGAATATATTGCCTCGACATAAGCTATGAGAGGAATATCTATTTCAAAACTAGTGGTTTTTATATCGTGCATAATGGATCTTACATATGACGCTAAAGAAAGAGGGTCATCATTTTTCAATTTGAGACTAAAATATTTAATCATCAATTGGACAAATTCAAGTTCAGAGTGTGATTCATACAGTTCCTTCAACTTCTTTGAGGCTTTAAAATCATTTGAAATTGGTGAAATATGGTGACTCACCTCTTCATTTACAAATACTGCAATCAAAACATAGGCCTTGTTGTTCTTATTTTCCCAAATGAAAATATCCTTATCTAAAGTGGGATTTGCAGGTTCATTATCTCATTCTCCTTCACAAACTCATCTCCAAAACTCATTGAAAATGAAAGTGTGTTTTATCTTCCATGACCATTCAGGATAGCTCTCTTTTCCTAAGAGAACTAATACAACAATTGATATCAAGGAATGCATTTAAAAATATGTGTACTATGTAAAAAATGCACTTCTTCTAGCAAAAAAATGCACTTATGGTGGTAATTTTGTAAAAAAATACAACTCGTATATCTATATAGATACACACACACACACACACACACACACACACACACACACACACAATAGGTTTATTATTTTGGGGAGAGTTATATAGGGGAGGGAGTACATGGGGGAGGGTTATATGGGAAGACATTATATGAGGAGGTGCAAGAGTCTTTGGTATGGTTCATATGGTTGTTTCGTATCGATCGTATGCCAGTATGGAGGATCGGTGGTACGGAACGACATAGTTAATTTTGGAGGAGTATATAACTGTTGGGAGCCATATCTATTATGAGAGCATTCAACGTAACATAACCAAAGTGGTATGGGGAGGCCCAGTGGTATATAAGGGAAGAGCGATGTAGTAAGAGAGTAATACACAACAGTATGGTGGTATGCGAAGAGGAAGGAGATATGATACCACAGTGTCAGGTGTATATTATAGAAGTGTGATACGAGGAGTAATACACATGTGGCAAGATTGGAGGTATCTGTTATACCATTTAATAGTCCAATGGATAGTCTCATGTTTTGTTGCACACAGACATGCAACCAGTGTCTGGAGAGTGAGGGAGCAGTATCAAGAGTCGAGTGGTATGGGAGAGTGGTATATGAGGGAGGTGGTTTGAAGAGCCACAATCACACCATATCAAACAATGAAACACAGTAATACCATTCTACGGTGTGATACCATTCAACGCAACACAATCACATTAACCATATCAATACCACTTTCCTTCAATGAAATGCAATGCAACACAGTCATGCCAACAAGTGGTCAATATCATTAAATATTGAGTTATAAAACACAGTTTAGAATGCAGACACAATCATTGAAAAATCGACATACCGTTCATGCAGGAGAGGTAGCCTTTGGATTTAATGCACCTTTACTCAATTGTTCTCACTGTAACGAACCTCCTGAGCCTACCTAGTAATTTAGCCTCTAGGACACATAAACTTAAAATTTTGGGTTCATTCACAGTTAAAGATTTACCCCTCCTTACAGATCTTGTCTTCTAAATTTACCTCAGCCATATTACTATTAGGCCATAGTACAGATTTCTCATTAATTCTTTTGTTGGTTCTCTTATATGGAACCATAGATTCATTAACATATCTGATGTATGTGATCCACCATTAAACTTGTGATGGTAGGCACCCTATCAAAATATCTGGGTAAATCTCTACCAGCACTAGTGGAAGTTAATTTCATGACCATTGTAGTGTACACTACGTTATTGACCAGCATTTCATTCACATGCATACTAGTTACACTTGCCACACAGATACTTAACCCATTAGTCATAAAATGGGAAACATTATTTCCTCAATTGGTGAGTATGCGTAATTAGATATCACTTTAGAGAATTACAAGCATACCATATCTCTGTAGTGAATGTAATACGATCAGGTAGAGAATCCATAGTCATCTCACATATTCATACATAATCTCAGCATAAACCATGTTACTATATATATAACTTCCTGCCATGCTTCCGCTATTAACTCTATTCTTAGATGTAAAAGAAGTTATATGTACAATATTTCCATCACTTTCATAGTAATACATTAGCATAGGTAATCTAATTATGTGTCAACCCATTTAATGTACTTATACATATAACTTCACCCCAGAAATCTGAATACAAGTCAATCATGAGAAATCTAACGTTGTGAGACGAGTAACAACAGCTAATTACCCTTATTCCACCATTTCTCATATACATTAAAGGTCACATACATAAGACAGCAATTATTTCCATATATATAAAACCTCATCTATACAACTGAGCTACATATGTTAACCATTTCAACAGTAGGAAATAGAGATAAGAAATCAACCATCAGAAAGTCTGAGCTAAATTATCTAACTTCATAACAAGTAAGAATTAATATAGAACCCATACTATGCAAGTGAATCTTATCATAGTAGAGAGGAACATCGTTAAGTCTATTAATACATAAGCCTATGTAATTCACGCGAGATTATCATGGCAAGGAAACTTAGGAAATCATCTCATAGAAAAACTTGAACAATAACATAAACATATGAAACTATTCTCATAAACAAACTAGAACTAACAGAGAGAGAGAGAGAGAGAGAGTAAGAGTCATCATAGAAACATTTCACGCATTTGAAGCCAACTAAAACCTCACTTGGAGGGAGGAGCACCACCAAATAGCCATGAATCACCTTTGATTCCCCATGAGCCGAAGATCTTGCCAAGGATCAATTGTCCTCAATTGATCAATGCACTGGGTATTTAATACCATATTTCATGATTTAGTTACCTTTAGCGGCATCCCTCTTTTATTGATTTTTCCAATTGCCTAGATCTTTTTTTGGAAAAGCTCGTATTTATCTCCCATGAGGATTTTCCTCATAAAATATTTCCTTGATCTCCCGCAAAGCTTTTATGTCCGATGGATCTTTATCTCCCATCCATCTCATGGATCACCAATCCATCAAATCTTATCTAGAATCACATCTAGAATCTTTATCATGAAAGATTCGTCTCTATCCCATTCCTCAATGGAATTTG
>APFE030555632.1:90172-119053 GCA_000404065.3 Pinus taeda | reverse complement strand
AACAGATCATCGTTGTAGGACTTGTTGATAATCAGGAGCTTGTGGAATTTTTCGAGAAAATCGTTGGTAGAGTAAGTCCTCAATTCAAAATCTCTTCACCTTAGAAACATATATTTCTAGTGAGAGATTACTTTATTTTCAAAAAACATTGTTATTAACGAGGCTTGTTGCATACCCATGTTCCATCCTTGGTGGGTTTTGAAATGTTGTATAGATCATTGCCGATAATGGGGAGTTTGTGGATTATTTTGGGAAAGAGTTTTCTTTCTCTTATACGAATATTCTTAGATCTCTGTTTGCCCATTTTTACTTGTTTTTATTTTTCTTTCTACATTTAGTTATGCCACTTCAAAACATGTACACACACCACTTCAAACCAGCAACTCGAATTGAAATAATTTTCCTTCCTTTATTTGTTTTCATCCCTTATTCTTGCGTAGTCTCATCTAATATTCAACAATGGAAAAAAATACAACACAATCTAGTTCAAGTTGGAGAGCTTATTTTACACGTTACAGAGATTAGATAAGATACTAATTCTCATCCCAAACAAACTATTATCTTCAAGTATTTTCCATTGTACTACTAAAAAGGCCAAGTGCTTTACAGATGCAGTCATAGAGGGAATATGTTTTTCGCAAGTGTGGATCTCCCGTGAATGGTATTTCAATAACTAAGTGGGATAGATCCATAACACTATGCATGGGGTTTAACTTGTATTTTTAATCTTTGCATATATGTTTTTAGTTAGATAGTTAAACTAATTAAATTAATCTTTAAAATTGATTGAAAAAAATCTAACAAAATGGGTTTTGTAATTTTATTCTATTATGAATAACAAAATTAAACCACTTTTGTTGTCAATTTCATATGGAGTTCCCATTGTGTTACTATTGCATGGATTTCCAGAGACACATGGCTTATGTTTGTACCTGCATGGCAAGGCTAAATCTCAGAATGTTTTTAGTCTCGAACCTAATGCATATGTTATCTTCTTCAAGGACAATCTGAACTTAATGGCCACATGACCAATTTTGTATCATAATTCACTCCTTTTCTCCAAGTGAACTGGGGCCTCCATGTTGGTAAAGGGAGAGATGACATTATTGGCCCCACTAAGGTGGCCATGGCTAATGTTTGTACCTACATGGTGGGGCTAAATCTCAGAATGCTTTTAGTCTCAAACCTAGTGCATATGTTATCTTCTTCAAGGACAATCTAAACTTAATGGCCACATGACCAATTTTGTATCATAATGCACTCATGAATATGTTTATTCCTTTTCTCCAAGTGAACTGGGGCGTCCCTGTTGGTAAAGGGAGAGATGACATTATTGGCCCCACCAAGGTGGCCATGGCTTATGTTTGTAACTACATGGTGAGGCTAAATCTCAAAATGTTTTTAATCTTGAACCTAGTGCATATGTTATCTTCTTGAAGGACAATCTGAACTTAATGGCCACATGACCAATTTTGTATCATAATGCACTCATAAATATGTGTGTTCCTCTTCTCCAAGTGAACTGGGACCTCCATGTTTGTAAAGGGAGAGATGACATTATTGAACCCACAAAGGTGGCCATTTCCACATGAACAATTTTGTACGATATTGCACTTAATAATATTTTTGTACCTTTTTGGGATTCGCAAAAGAGGGGTTGATGTTATTGGCTCCACCACGGTTTGATTCCCCAAGGGGTATGCTCAATTCCCATGGGCCATCTAACCAACACAAGGAGGAAAGGGGGTCATTTAGGACCTTGGAAGCACTGGAAAAGCTCAGAAACAACAGATATCTGCAATCACATTTATATCTCCAATCACATTTTCTCACAGCATCCACCCTCAATAAAGATTTAAAAAGTTACATGTAGAACTATGAGATTTTATGATACTAGGAGTGTCCTTTTTCAATTTGATAATGTGTGTCCCTCAAAGGCACCCTACAATTGATCATAAGCCTTAAAAAACTACTATGCTTCAAACCTGCGCAAAATCCAAACACATATGCAAGTGTTATTGAAAATACTTATGACGTTTCCTTTGAAGCATCTCATGCAAATCCTAGTTTAAGATTATTTTGATAAAAGATATTATTATTATTCAATTTTAAAGTTACATTGAAGCCAATTTAGACACTAAATTGGTGTATCAGACTCCCTATTCATTAATTGTTCAATATAAATATAAACTCATGTTTGAGAACAATGTAAATAGTTATGTTTGAAAAATCTAAATATATTTACTTTATAAGCTCATATTTATATTCATGAATTTAATGGAATATTTTATGGAAATAACATTGAAAAATATTTAATTCTAAAAGAAATTATAATGGGAATAAACAAATAATGTTCAAATTCATTAATCTATTTGAAATTTTTGTTAGAGTAATGAAATTTTTTATTTTGTTTTCTTAAGTTTTTTCTAAATTAAATCATTTTAGAACCAATGAAGTTATCCAAATATAAGGAAAATGTCAAAGATAATGAATCAATCATTACTTAAATACATATTATTGACATATCATTGAATCCAGGTTTCTGTGATCTATATCAAGTTTTTGAGACACGTTTTCGGCGATAATCACATCAAAATTCTTTTGTGACGCGTTTTGACCCAACAAGTGTTGTTCATCATTAGGAAAAGATGAAGAATCAGATCATGGCAACCAGTTAAATAGAGAGACCGATCATTCAAACTGCTAGAAAGAAACGTCTACTTTTGACCAAAAGAAACATCTACATTTAAGTGGACCACAACTAGATTTGACTCGACCAAGAGTTAGGGAAAGTTTATTAATTAATTAATTAATTTGTTAATTTGTTTCTTTTATATATATATATATTATTATATATATATGCATGCTTATAATTAACTAAAAATATTTTTAACTAGTTTACATTATTTTAAACCTGCTTATCATATATATATGTTTAATAAATTAAAAACTAAATAAAAAACTGAATATTATATATATTACAAAATTTGTATATACTTAAACGAAGAAATAAAACCCAATCAAATAATTATAGGGAAAAATTATTATCTTCTTTTTCATTTTAAAACTTAAATTAAAATATAATATAAATGTATATTAATACTATTATGAGAAATATGGATGAAGATAAAATAGGATTAAAAAGAAATTTAATAAACAATAATAATATTGATAATATTAATAATGAATAAATAAAGGCAGTAAATAAATAAAGGAAAAATAACAAATGAATATAAAAGGAAACACAGAGGAAATTCAAAAAATCTATGAGCTGAGGGAATAAAATTGAAAGTAAAATTAAAACGAGAAAAGAAAATAGTAGAAAGAAAGGAATGAAGAAGGGTAAAAGGGGGGTCAAGGGAGGGGGCATTAAGAGGAAAGGGCATGGGTCCAACAACTGCGAATTTTCCAGTCGTCATCCCTATCAAGATTACTCGGTCTCCTTTCAATTTCAATGGCCTCCCTAAACTTACAGTTATGAAAAGGAGTAATCCTTGCAATCACCTAGGCCTCCTCAATGCATATATGATGCTTAGTCTTCTTCACATGTTCTGCCAAATCTGAAGACCAGGTCCTCCCACGCTTAATGTCATTTGCGTGCTCATGAATCGTCTGATTAATAGAGCACCTAGTTTCACCAACATATGGGGTCCCACAAGAAATGGAATAACATAAAGACCGTTCATATCCTTCAAGTCAAGAAGGTCATTTTTAGATCTTAGGGAGCTACGAATGGTGTTAAGGGGTCTAAAGGTTGAGGGAACATTATGCTTCCTTAGGATTCTCGCAATCTTGTTAGTGGTCCCATGGATGAAAGGGAGATGCACCGTTGAGATTCAATCTTTAGGGTCTTTCTTAACCTTGGGACCTCTACTAGCTTTAGGGAAAGCTTTAAGACCCTAATGCTTATTATATCCATTATTAACAAAAACATTAAGGAGATGGGTTTTCTCTTTATAAAGGTCGTTTTCATGAGATATTCTCAGCGCACGAGTAGCTAGTGTGTTGAGAACACAAAACTTTTGAGCAAGGAAATGGTGAGACATGGCATGAAGATACTTTTCAATATGAGTTTTCTTCCTAAACACCTAGTGGGAGAAAGAACCATCAAATTTCTTCGAAATGGGAACATCAAGAAAAGGTGGGCACCTATCAACTTCCTACTCCATAGTAAATTTTATGGAGGTATATTGATTGTTGAGATGCTCGAAAAATTGATCTAACTTTTCTTGGCCATGAGGCTATATGATACAAGTTTCATCTGCAAAGCTTTTCCATAGCTTGGGCTAGAGATGGGCTGAGGCCAAAGCCTTTGATTCAAATTCTTCCATAAAAATATTAACAAAAAATGGGGACAGGGTGGAGCCCATGGCAACCCCAAATGTCCGCTCATAGAATTCCCCTTCAAAGAAGAAAAATGTATAAGTAAGACAAATCTCTACTAATCTAGTGGTATTAGGATCGGTGAGGTGATTGATGACCTTAATCGCCTCCTTAATAGGGATTCTAGTGTAAAGGGAGACTACATCGAAAATAACAAGATTGTCCCCATGATCAAACTCTATGCCCCTTAACTCATTGACAAATGAAGAAGAGTCTTTGATCTATAAGGCCAACAAGGTGTTTAAGCTTCAAGGCTAGGTATTTGGCTAGGATTTGGTTGGCCCTTCTATGGTGTTGACAATGGGTCTCATGGGGGGCCATCATTGCGGATCTTTGGAAGCCCATAGATCCTCGAAGTTATTGGGATATTCTCAATATGTTTGTGGCAAAAGGTACCCACACTGCTACTAGACTTTATAGCTACAACAACTGTTCTGCAGACCCTTTTAAGGGGATCCTTATTAAGATTTTTATAGCTTCTGCTATTACACATGTGATCCAACATCTTCTTGCGATAATCCCCCTTGTCAAGGATAACTACAGCCCCGCCTTTGTCAGATTTAAGAATAACGATGTCCTTGTTCTGGTGCAAGGATTTGTGGGCATCAAATTCATCCTTGCTAGTATTTCTCCTAGGGGCCTTTGCCTTCATGAGGATGAAAACACAGTCTTGCCTTATTATGTCCTTTATATATTAGGTAAGCCCCTAATCCCAAACTCAATGTCACACATAATATCTTCCAAAGGGTTTTTTCTAGGAGCAAGGGCAAAATTTAATCCCTTTTCAAGAAGCCTATAGAGAGAAGGGGGAAAGGAAAAACTAGAAAGATTGACTACCTTATTTCTATGAGAAGGATTATTATTATTATGAATATTGTTGTTATTATTATTCTTATTATTACCACAACCACTATTATTATCTATAATATTAATAATTTATTATTATTATATTTTTTCATTATTATTAATATTAATTTATTATTTTATTTTTATGATTGTAATCAATCTTATCAAAATTCATATGTTGCAATATATTGTTATTCATATTATTACTACCATTATAATCAATTCTATCAATTACTAAATTACGTAGATTATTGTAATCGTTAATATTAGGCAAATAATAATTAGGAGGATTACCATGGTTTCTATCAAAAGACCAAATACCATCAGAATCCACACACAAGGAGGATTGAAAAGACTAGACAACGATGGATGAGGGTACACAAATGGATGAGTGTACATATGAGCCAAGGGTGGAATGGAAGGAGGGAGACTTGTTGATGAGAGAGGACAATGAAGGGACATCGGTTGAGTCTGATAGGAGAGGGATGACATAACCAACAGTTTCTATGGGCTTCCAAAGATCCACAAGGATGCGCCCCCCCCGAAGACCCATCCTCAACACCATAGGAGGGCCAACCTACCTCCTAGCCAAATACCTAGCCTTGAAGCTTAAACTCCTTGTTGGCCTTAGAGAGTCATTCATCAAAGACTCTTCTTCGTTTGTTAATGAGTTAAGGGGCATAGTGTTTGATCATGCGGACATTCTTATTAGTTTCGATGTATTCTCACTTTACACTAGCATCCATATTAAGGAGGCCATTGAGGTCATCAATCGCCTCACTAATCCTGATGCTACTAGATTAGTAGAGATTTGTCTTACTTCTACTTTTTTATGCTTTGAAGGATAATTCTATGAGTAGAGAAGAGAGATTGCCATGGGCTGACCCCTATCTAGTTTTTGCAAATATTTTTATGGAAGACTTTGAATCCAAGGCTTTGGCTTCACCTCGTCTCCAACCCAAGCTATGGAAAATATTTGTATATGGCACTTGTGTCATCCAGCCTCATGGCCAAGAAACGTCATACCAATTTTTCCAGCATCTTAACAATCAATCTACCTCCATAAAGTTTACTATGGAGCAGGGAGTTGACGGGTGCCTATCTTTTCTTGATGTTCTCATTTCGAAGAAGGATGATCTTTCTTTCTCCCACCAAGTGTTTTGGAAGAAAACTCATACGGAACAATATCTTCATGCCAAGTCTCACCATTTCCCTACTCAAAAGTTTGGTGTTCTCAACATGCTGGCTACTCATGCGCTGAGCATCTATGATGAAAACCACCTTTATAAAGAGAAATTACATCTCCTTTGTTGGCCGCGGGATCCCCCAAGGAAATTTTTGGGGCTTAAAGCCTAGATTTTGGCTAAAAATTGTAAATCTGAAGTAAAGATTCTGCATTTTGTGGGCGCAGAGTGTGAGGTTGTAAATGAGTCATAGGTTTGTCCAGCCTCAATTTTGTAATGTAATGTTGGCTTTAGAGATCTACCGATCGTCCGCGAACCATGGGATTGTATAAATAAAGTGAGGATCTAAGTAGTTGAGACATCTAATTCAAGTAGTGATCATGGAATAGAAGGATAGGAGAAGATCTAAGTGTAAAGCCGAGTGTTTGGGTCGTAGAGTAGGAGAAGGCTCTGCAGCTGAGTGAGCAGAGACCTAGTAGTCCCCAGTTAAGCGCACGGACCCCTACAACTAAGTGCGCAGGGTGAGTCAAGTCTGTAACTGTTGAAGCATTAATAAAGGGAAGTTTAACATCAATTATGTGTATTTACTTCATGTTTTCTGTATCAAATATATTGTGTATAAATTGCATTTTTGTTGTCTATATGGTGCGCAAACATATATAACTATGTAGATAAGGTGAATGTGAGTTAAAGTATCTAGTTACACGAATTTGAGTAACATGTATAAGAGGATAATTAAGATATGTAGTGTAACTTCGAGAAATAGCGTAGATCGCTGCCATAGTAGCGCAAAATCACATGAGCCCCCTGGTTAGGGCTGTGCGAAGGAAAATTATAGCAGATCGTGAAGGTATCAAAGGTCATAATAATGTGAGAGGTAACCTACACAAAGATAGGCATAGTTGGACTAAAGCGACCCCGCAGACATCTCAATGGTGCGAAAATTTGGTCCCAACATCCCCCCATACTGCTTTGGGTGAGACTTCAGTTTGCGCACCATGGGCTGATCCCAAAAGGGCTACTAGTGTAGGGATTTGTTTGGCTAATTAACTCTAAACTTGGGTCATGTCCGATCAAGCCAAAAAATGGTTCTGTTGCTGAGATCAGAATCTGCATAGAGATGTCTGATGTCGTATCATTGGAATCCAACTAAAAAAGAAATTCAGGTTGGTTGGACAGAGGAATTCATGAGTTCATGGCGCAGGAGAACATGAACCTGCAACTGAAAAAAGAAGAATGGTTAGACTGCTACTTATACATAGAGATCCACAAAATCTTCTTCACGTATTTCCCTACTAAGTTGTACGAGTGGATCGCAAAGCTAGTGGATAGCCATGGAAGGTGGAAACTCAACAATCCTATTGTGTCGACCCCAGAATTAGTACCAAGGTTGGAAGCATCAGAGGATAAGATCACGTGCATCGTTGATCACTGGCTTGATCGAATTATAGGAGGATTCATTACTCAGTTCATGGTTGACACTTCGGTTAGCTACAATGAAGTAGAGCGACGCTTTCTCAAGGGACCGTGAGGTAAGTACGTAAAGTCTTTGAATACTTGGATTAAAATGGTATTGTGCAAAAAGAGGGTTATGCAATTACCTTGATGTTTGGGGCTACGCGATGTGGAGAAACTTACAGGAATGAAGGAAATAAGGGACCATAAAACAGTCCCTTGATTTGACCTCCATGAGGGGATGACGAAGAGTTCGTGAAGGTCTCTTTGTGAAGTACGATCCATTTGATAAGGCATAGCATTCGGCGAATACCACCCCCACCACAACTAGCTTCACCACTTTCACATCCATCTTTACCCATACCACCTCTACCACCACCGCAAGTCAATATGGCAAGCACGATAAAGTTACCTATGTCCAAGGGATTGGGAAATGAGGATCCAGACCAATTTTGGTTCATTGTAAGAGCCATATGGGAAGCGCAGGGAGTTATAGATGACAATGTAAAGAAAGCGACATTTTTTAGTGCCCTGCAGGACCATGTGCTAACTTGGTATATTAAGCACTCCAGTGATAATCCAAATGCGGGAATCGCAGATATTCAAGCATTGCTAAATTGAGACTTTAGCAGGCCGAAGGCTGAAGCAAAGTCAATCGTTGGATTCAAAGACATCACGATGCTACCGGGCAAGACTCCTTATGAGTTGGATCAGAGGTTGAAGTGTATGATTTGCAAAGCTATTATGAATCTGACGGATGGAAAACATTGCAAATGGTTTGTAGCATCGCTAACACTACATTTAAGGAGCACGCTATCAAAGAAGAAACTAATGTCTTAGGTAGAGGCCTTAGAGATCACAATGAGGCTACATGAGACCTCAATGTAGGATCCTAACTTAGGAGTTCAACAGATCCACACACAACTGAAGAATTTATGCTGGGAGATGCAAATTTTGAAACATGATAGAACAACTCGACCAGAAGTGCATGAAGAGGTGTGGTGCATAAAACGCAAGGGTCAAGGTCATGATAAGGACCATTGCTCAGTGTTCAGAAATTACCTCGTGGGAGGAGGACCAATTCCATTAAGGCTAGAAGCACAAATAGGACCTAGCGTGGCGCCTACTTTGTGGTGTGCAATTTGTCAAATCAGTGGAAAGCATGGTACAGACAACTGCCATTTGTTACAAAAGGATATAGAAAATTTGCAGCAATTGTTCTATAACTTTTGTAGGTCAGTAGGAGAAGATAAGCGCACTTATAGAAGATATGAGTTGATGATGGATAGAACTCCCACCTACAGAGCTCAGGCCAAATCGCGGACCCTAGAAGAGAATGTAGGAGTCGTGTGAATAGGATTTCAAGGGCGTGGATGAGGTCGAGGTGGTGGAGGACCTCGAAGAGGCTGCAGTCAATTGTTATGCTACAATTACTGAGGGCCAGGAGATTATGCCCATGATTGTATGAATGTAATGCGGCCGTCATGTCTATATTACACCTTGTTTGATAATGAGATGGAAGATTTTCCTACGCTGATAGCTAGGATACGCAACAAAAGGAGTGCTACCACCTCTCGCAACTCAGAACCTGTAGATGATGAGGTTTGACCCACGTGAGGAAGATCCAAATGTAAGCATTGTGCTTCGAAGTGGAATCATGACGAGAGATGACAAAGGAAAATAGCCAGAAGATAGTACTTGGGTTCACAAATCTCCAGCAAAAGATGCAGAGTTTGATTTGGAGTGTGTTCAGGAAACCTTCATGGAAGTTAAGAGGAGCTTCGTTGATGCCTCCACTTGACAAAGCAAAGATAGACCAATGCCGGACATGGACCCATCTATGCTTACAATGTTCTTGGAAACATGCATGAAGTTACTGCACGATAGTAAAGCTGTAAAAGGATTACAGGAACTCATTAAAAGATGCATTGGGACCGCGCCAGGAGAGCCATGTGTAGTCCAAAAGATTGGAAAGCATAAGCCAATAAAGGGAAGACAAATAAGGCTAACCACGTAGATTGGAGAATATGAGATGGACCAAGTAATTCTAGATTTAGGATCGGAGGTGAACGTTCTGCCTAAGAAAACATAGGAACGAACGGGGAGACCTTTGCTACAATGGTCAACTATTCAGCTGCAAATGACGAACCAGTAGAAGATAATACCCATGTGGAAATTGCAGGGAATCATTATGGATATTGAGGGAGTGAGCGCACTAGCAGAATTTGAAGTGATAAATATTGTTGATGACAACAATCCCTATCCTACGCTCTTAGGAATTGATTGGGCCACTAACATGAATTGGGTGATTAATATGAAGAAGTGTAAGATGATTTTTGAGAAGAAGTCACTACGTGTAGTTATACCTCTGGACCCTGCTAAAGGATTGTGCTATACAGAGATGGTATGTGACTATGTAAGTGATGATGATTTGGATTGCATCTATAAGATAACAATGTAAAACAAGGACTGGGTGAATCCCACTACAGATGGACGGCTTGCATGGGAGCATGAGAGTTCCTATACTTCAGATTTTGATGAGGAAACAAAGTGATGGTAGAATCAGCTACATGAGGTGACTACACTGAATTTTAATATGATGACAAGGTCACTGTGCTGTGTATCGACAGAAGTAAGAGACTTGCCTATTTATGATGGCCTAAGTGAGGTAGATACCTTCTTGAATGAATTTGAAAGGGAGGTGCTGAAAAAGCAATGCTTCCAGGCCTTGCATTGGGTACTATGTGCTACCCCCGCAAGGTGGTGGGGTAAGCACAAAGGGAGCTTTGACGACTGGCACAAATGTAGAGAGATGATGCACACACGATTTGGGAAGCTTAGGGTGTGATTGACAGACAAATACAATGGATGAAATGATCCACGTGCCAATCTCACTGGGTGGATTCAGGCATATCGAAAAAAACCTACGCAGATGCACATGAAATTTGTGCTGAAAGGGACGGTCAATAAGTATGTGTTGGGGGGACAGATTTTCAAATGGCTCTTTAGGCTAGAAAAACAATATGTAGGAAGAATGATCACGTAGAAGGTTATCCACATGGAAGCATTCAATAAGGTATGCAAGGTGGTGAACAAGGTATGTAACGCGCAATCAAGTGATTGGGACCTATGCGTACCCATAGAATTAAGGGCTTATAGGACGACATGCAAGAAACTCATGGGATAGAATCCTTTTAGGCTTATCTATGGAGTGGAATCCGTAATGTTGATGAAATATATCGTGCCTATTTTGCACATAACAGTGCTCATACGTATGACGGATCGCAGAGCCCTAGAGGAGAGGCTCATGCAATTGGAAGAGCTCGAAGAAGAATGGTTAGGACTTGATGAAGAGATCAGGTTGGTGATCATAGATTCCAAGAACTCATGGATGAAAGAGTTCGGTTGAGGGAGAGAAGAACCATGGCAGAAGCAGAAGTCAAGAAGCTTGAGGAAGGAATAAAGAAGGACTTTCTTGGTAGAGAGACCATGGTGATAGAGCAGGATGAGCTCGATTACATTAACAGACTTGGGAACTACCATTGAGAGTTTACTAGTGTGATGCATT
The DNA here is from genome assembly GCA_000404065.3 of Pinus taeda. Classification (NCBI taxonomy): domain Eukaryota; kingdom Viridiplantae; phylum Streptophyta; class Pinopsida; order Pinales; family Pinaceae; genus Pinus; species Pinus taeda. The sequence goes on along the minus strand of APFE030555632.1, from coordinate 107,617 downwards.
GGTTGGGACCATATTTTATTAAGGAGATCACGTATGGTGGCGCAGTGCAGTTGGTAAAACTGAATGGCGAACTTTTCCCAGGAAAAGTAAATGGCAATCATTTGAAGTTATACACAGGTGGCCTAGCCATCTGATTAGCTGCAGGAATCACAGTATTAGTGCTCTAGGTAGTTGAAATGAGGTGCAGGACTATAAAGTACTCTGCGAGGGAGCTGCGTGATGATAGGACTGCCCACAGTAGCGAAGTATCACAAGGTCCATGACAATGCGAGGGTAGCTACGCTGCCACGTGGGTTGGCTGGAAAGTGACCATTACAGTCACTATTCATGATGTGATGCCTAGTTTGAGACCAATTCGAGTGGGCGGCAGGCACTTAAGGTGAACTTTATGGGATAGATTTGGGAAAATCTGCCGCCATAGGAGCATTAATTGACCGAAAGTGGGGGGAATGGTCGAATTCAAATTCAAAAAGCACTATAAAGTGCAAAGGGCTACCCAGCAATCAACACTTAGCAATTTAAGAATTGAGCTATTATGCACCCAGAGATTCATAAACCCTGATTTGTTCGATCTTTTGAAGTCGAAGGCATTATTTGAGCACTTACATTAGCCTTTGAGAGAATTGTGGAATAGCAATATGTCCATGCCAGAGGAAGCCATGGATATTGGAGAGATGACTATTCAGGAGGCTACCCAGGCCATAATAGTAGGAGAAGCCCCAGAAAGTGTTAGGACAGTCACAAAAATCCCTAAACCATCGCGCACACTGAGACCCAAGAAAGATAAGCATCATATGGTACCAATGCGCGTGTCTGCCATGAATCCGTTAAGGATGAGGCTCACCATGGAAGAAAAGGGGAAGGTGATCAATTTGGAAGACGATGAGAAGGAAGAAAACTTTGAAGAAATCCTGGTAGAGGAGGAGGATGAAGAAATGAAGGAAGAAACACTACGTTTAGACTCTCTGACCAGGCTGCCTATGTATGTTCCTCTGCGGAAGGGGAAAGCAAGGGTGCCCAAGGACCTAGATGATAGCAAGAGCTCTCTGCAGACTATGTTGCTCCCCAACGACATCATTTTTTATGGAGCACACTTGGGGTGAGTGACTGCGCTAAAGTTTGAAGACCGGGATCTCACAGACCACGAGAAATACCTACATTTGGAAACCGTGCAGCTAATGCGCCAGAATAAAAAAACATGTATGGGAGTCATAGAGTTGGAACCACATAATTGGTTGCAAGGAGTAGAGAAAGAAGGATTTTTAAACCTACTCTGGATTCTGCATTACCATCATGCCACAACGACCATTTTTGTCATCAGACAGCTGCTCTACTTGGTGCATGATGGATGTTTGTGGCTAGAGGAGCCCATGCCCATCACAGATCATTTAATTCACAGAACTGCCCCACTCCCTTTCAAACAGGAGGATCCAATGAACATATCCAAGGGTAAAAGTGATTATTTGGCCATCGTGGAGGCCATGAAGAAGAAGTTCAAGCTGGAGAAGAAAAAGAGAGGGTACACGATATCCAGTATCAATAACGTTGTGGTCAAAGTCATGACGCAAATATTAGCTAGGAAAGTTATGTGAAAGTGTCACATGGATGAGGTGCCCACACTGGTGGTTGCACTTGTTGTGCAGTGCGTAGACGGGGTCTAGTTTAACAGGGCAGATTACTTGTGTAGAGAGTTCCTAGAAAACTATCGCGAGGCACGAGAGGAGAGGAAGACTTTGGACTATGCATGGCTTCAGCTATCCATAGTGCTGGTGGCTTGGGTATTGCCCAAAGATAGCCAGTTCCCAACGATTGCACAAGATCTTTTGGAGGCAGTGAAGTATGCTTTGATGTGGGCAACTAAAGATGTGCAGAGGATGAGAGACAACAAAATATTCTAGGTGTTGATGGAGATGAACATCAAAATGGGGATTAACTACAAGTCACAGACATCACCCACTTTCTATAACAGTCTGCAGAGCTTCACAGAGTTCAAGGCGAACTTTGATCACGTGTACATCAAGGTGAGGAAGGACCCCACAAAGGCATGGAAGGAACTACCTTATCTGGTGATGGATGATGTCATATTCACTATCCTTGAGTCATGGGCGCCGGAGTGGCGCACTCCAGCCAGCTCCGTAGTGGAAGTGGAGAAGTCTGGTGCATAAAGGAAAAAGAAGGAGGGAAAACTACAAATGACGCAGTTGGCAAAGAAGAGAAGGAACGAAGTAGCATAAGCCAAGGCATAGGAAGTGTGCAACACTACAAAGGCAGTAGAAGAGAAGCAGAGGGAAACTAAGAAGGAACATGAGGGAGAAAAGTCACCTTCACATTAACAGGAGACAAATCCAAAGGAAGGTGGCATGGATCCGCAGACAGCATCTACACCAACTCAAGGGACAGTGCCCAAGAGAGTAGGTGGGGTAGCGAAAGAAGTCAGACACCCCAAATACTTCTTTCGGCCCAATCACCCTAACTGAGGGGGATCTCCATGACATTCGGGAGACAGTGTGCGATGTTAACACAGATGCCCCCCAGAAGTTCGTGGAGGAAAACTAGATAGCCTTGGGGGCCCTTCGGGCACAATTACAAGATTTGCAGGTGCACACTCCTCAGGCTGGTACTCTATCCACGGGCCTCACCGTAGGCACATCTGTGACTGATGAAATGTTGCGCGTGTACATGACCAACACTATATTCCTACCAGAGGGAGCATTGGTTACATAAAACGAGGCTGACAGGCCTATGGCCAGTGTGCTAAAGGGATTTCGAATAAACATGGTTGTGCTCCCTCCGGAGATGCTCTATGTTTTACAGGATGGAGTGACTGCAGAAATGTGAACCAGGAGGGTCAGGCACTCCAAGTCATGAGCGAGCAGTGAATCAATATGGAACAGTTGAGCTTGTAGCGTAGTGAGGTAGTGGCACAAAACTGACAGATTGTGCAGGTGGTCGAGGATGCCTGTTAGATGGTCTCGGAGTTGGCCATCCCAATAGAGGACCTAGTGGAGGTGCACATTCAGAATCTTTCAGCAGGGGTATGTGAGGCAATGAAAGAGATGGCCAAGTTTTAGCTGGTGTTGAGCCTTCAAATAGCCAAGCTCTAATTGAAGGTGTAGCCTTCAACTCCACCAAAGGTGAAGGAATAGCTCGCCAGCACTATTATAGTTGGAATAACAGAGATCAACAATGTAGTGAAGGATTGTACCAAACTATATGAAGAGTCCTTTGAGATCCTCACTACTCTATAGGAGGAATCGAATATAAAATGCCTAGAAATAGAGGTGCACGAGCTACAATAGCCGTATGACGAAATAAAAGGGACCATGTAGATAGTAGCCCTTACGCAAAGGCTCTCATGGATGCAATAGGCAAAAGTGCTTAAGGAGTAGGTGGGCACTGCTCGACACAAGGAAATTGTCTTGAAGGCATGCGTACAACCATGGATAGATGAGGCCTTTGTCATTACAGTCTCCATCGAAGCAAAGCTTGTGTAAATTCAAGGTACATAGGAACATATTTAGTACACCAGCTCAACTATCGTAGTCTCTCAACAACACGTCTAGGAAGTGCAGCAGGCAGCCTCTCAGTGCATTGCCGATCTTGCAGCAGTTTAGGTAGAGTTGAGAGGTCTATGAGCAAAGATCTCCACACCGACAGAGTGGCTCGAGGGTGAGTCATGATGTTTATGTTGGGGGCCTGTTGGATGCGATAACCCCCAAGGAAAGTTTTGGGGCTTAAAGCCCAGATAAATGGCTAAAAATTGTAAATATAATGTAAAGACTCTACATTTTGTGGGCACAGAGCACGATGTTGTAAATGCATCATAGGGTTTTCCTCCCTCAATTTTGTATGTAATGTCAGCTTTAGAGATCTACCATGGTCCGTGGACCATGGGATTGTATAAATAGAGTGAGGCTCTAATTAGTTGAGGCATCTAATTCAAGTAGTGATTATATAATAGAAGGATAGCAGAAGATCTATGTGTAAAGTCAAGTCTTTGGGTGGTAGAGTAGGAGAAGGCTCTGTAGCTGAGTGCGCAGGGTGAGTCGAGTCTGTAACTATTGAAGCATTAATAAAGAGAAGTTTTACATCAATTCTATGTATTTATTTCATGTTTTTTGTATTGAATATATTGGGTATAAATTGCATTTATGTTGTCTATATGGTACGCGAACATATATAACTATGTAGATTAAGTGAATGTGATTTAAAGTATTTGGTTACCCAAAGTTAACTAACATCTATAAGAGGATAATTAAGATACATGGTGTAACTTGGGGAAATAGAGCATATCACTGCCATAGCAGCACAAAATCAATTGAGCCCCCTAGTTAGGGCTACGCGAAGGACAATTATAGTAGATTCGAAGGTATCGCATGTGAGAACAATGCACGAAGTAACCTACGTGAAGGTAGGCATAGATGGACTAAACGGACCCCTCAGACATCTCAATTGTGTGGAAACTTACTTCCAGCATCCCCTATACTGCTTCAGTGAGACTTCAGTCCGCGCACTGCATGCTGATGCCGAAAGGGCCAGTAGTGTAGGGATTTGTTTCACTAATTAACTTTGAACCTGGGTTAGGCCCCATCAAGCTAGCATCCTTAATTTTTTTTAATAATGGATATAGTAGGACCCATGATCTTAAATCTTTCCTTAAAGCTAGCAAAGGTCCCGAGGTTAAGAAAGAACCTAAAGATCAAATCTCATGAGTGCAACTCCATTTTATCCATGGGACCACTAACAAGATTACAAGAATCCTAAGGAAGCATAATGTTCACTCAACCTTTAGACCCCTTAACACCATTCGTAGCTCCCTAAGATCTGTAAAAGACCCTATTGACCCCAAGGATATGAAAGGTGTTTATGTTATTCCATGTTCTTATGGTACCCCCTATGTTGGTGGAACATTGCGCTCTATTGATTAATGGATTCATGAGCATGCAACTGACATCAAGCATGGGAAGACTCAGTTTTTAGCTTTGTCAGAACACGTGGAGCAGATTAAGCATCATAGCATTGAGGAGGCCCTGGTTATTACTAGGATTGTTTGTTTTCATCACCATAAGTTTAGGGAGGCCATTGAAATTGAAAGGAGTTTGAGTAATATTAATAGGGATGACGGCTGGAAAATTAGGTTGTTGGATCCCTGCCCTTTCCTCTTAGGTCCCCATCCCCCACCTCCCCTGCCTTTTTTACCCTTCTTCTTTCCTTTCTTTTTATTGTTTTCCTTTCTCGTATTAATTTTAGTTTCTATTTTATTCCCTCGACTCATGGATTGTTTGAATTTCCTCTGTGTTCCCTTCTATATTCTGTTGTGTTTACATTTTTTTGTTATTTATTTGGTATTTATTTCCTTTATTTATTCATTATTATTTTTATTAATATTAATATTATTTATTTTAAATCCTAATTATCCTCATCATATTTCCCATAATAGTATTAATATAAGTTTATATATATATATTTTATTTAGTTTTAAATTAAAAAGAAGATAATAATTTTCCCCGTAATAATTATTTATTGGGTTTATTTCTTCGTTTAGGTACATAAAATTTTACCCAATATATATAATTTTAAGTTTTTATTTAGTTTTCATTTAATTAAGCATCATATATATATCTATATATCTATATATTCTATATATATATATATATATATATATATATATATATATATATATATATATATATATATAATATATAATTATATATAGATATATATATATATTATAATAAAAAAATTAATTAATAATAAAGTTTCCCCTAACTCTTGGTCCACTCAAATGTAGTTGTTTCTTTTGGTGAAAAGTAGTCATTTCTTTCTATCTATTTGAGTGATCAGTCTCTTGATCTGATTCTTCATCTTGTATTGACAATGAACCACACTTTTTGGTTCAAAACATGTCGTAAATTAATTTTGATGTTATTATTGCCGAAAACATGTCTCAGAAACTAAATACATATTGTTTAAAATCAATTAAACATATAACATTAAGGGAAGAAATAGTCCTTAATCTAGAACAAGAGAAAAAGACAAAGGTTTTATGTATAAGCATGCATCTTTTTACAAAACCTAATCTTAAAATGTGGAAATCCCTAAAATCATGGATATTAGTAATACATTAGTCTACAAATTACCCTAGAGATTAATAGATTTAAAATAAATTAATAATACATAAATTTATACTTTAGAAATTGATAACTTATTAACTATACATTAACACATGTCACCTATGACTAAGTATGGTATTGTTCCCAAACTAAGAAACAATAAACAACGTCACTATGTGAAAAAAAAAAAACAAAATGTCACAATTTGATGAACAACAAGCAACATTCCAATTGGAGATAAGAACGATGTCACAATGTGATGAACAACAAAGATTGCCATAACGTGACAACTAAAGAAACACATTCCAATGTGATGACATTGAAATGTGACAAACAACAAACAACATTTCAAACTAACAAAGAACAAATGATGTCACAATGTGATGAGCAACAAATGACATCATAATTTTGAATAAAAAAACGTCACTGCTATATAACCTAGATTTACCAATTTACAAGGTTGACCTCGATTTATTACATTCAATCTATTAACTTAGATTTATTTGGTTGACCTAGGTTTACTAAACTGGCCTCTTTTTACTTGACTAACCTAGCTTTACTAAGTTAACCATAGTAATTTAGGTCGACTTAGGTCTTTTAGGTTTACCTACCTTTATTAACTTTACTATGTTGGCCTCGTCTTAATATATTTACTAGGCTGACCTAGGTTTACCAATTTAACTTAAGATTTCTAGGTTAGCCTAAGGTGACCTAAGGTTACAAGATTTACTAGGTTTCCCTAGGTTTCTTATGTTTACTAGGATTACTAGGCTTATGAGGTTGACCTAAATTTACTTTGTTTACTATATTTACTAGGTTGACCTAGTTTACTCGTCTGATCTAGGTTTATTAGGTTTATATGGATATTAGTTTGACATAGGTTACTAGGTGAACTAGGTTTACGAGGATACCTTAATTCATTATATTTATTATATTTACTCGGTTTACCTATGTGAACATGGGAAATAACATTTATATTGTTCCGAATGTGACAAATAATAGTCATGAAATGTGGTGAATGAAAAACAACATCACAATGTGGCACAAAACAAACAAATTCACATTATGATAAACAATAAACAATGTTGGAATTGGATAAAAAATGATGGCATGAAGTGACAAACAAGAAATAATGTTGTAGTTTCACAAACAAGAAATGAATTTGTATTTGCATTATGATGAATAATAAACTATGTCATGATGTCAAATAAACGAACCCCATCACAAGACAACCACATAGAAATGTGGCAAAAGACAAACAACAATTAAAATTAATAAAGAATAAATGATGTAATAATGTGATGAACAACGAATGACACTGAAACTTGACAAACAATAAACATTATAATAATTTGACCTAGCTTTATCAAATTTAGAAAGTCAACCAAAGTGTATTAGGTTCACCTATGTTTATTAAGTTTGTTAGGTGGAATTATGTTTACTAGGTTAACCAAGTTAACTACATTTACTAGATTAAGCTATGTTTACTACGTTGACTTAGGTTTACTACCTCAACAATAGTAAACCATGGTCAACATAAGTCATATAGGTTGACATACGTTTCCAAAGTTGACGTATCTTTATTAAATTTACTAAGTTTACCTACGTTTACTAGATTTACTAGGTTCATGTAGGTTTACTAAGTTAACTTATTACTACTATGTTGAATTAGGTTTAATGCATTGACCTACCTTTACTAAGTTGACTAGGTTAACCTAGGTTTACTAGGCTTACCTAGGTTATTAATCTCACTAGGTTTACTAGGATATTAGTTTGACCTAGGTTACTAGGTTCACCAAGTTTACTGAGTTGTCTTAGGCTAGCTTTAGTAGATTTACTAGGTTTACCTAGGTTTAATAAGTTAACCTACATTTCCTAGGTGGACTAGATTTACTAGGTTGACCTAGGGTAACTAGGTTGACTAGGTTGACCAACGTTTATAATGTTGTCCAAGGTTTATTAGGTTTACAATATTTACTAGGTTAACCTATATTTACTAGGTTTATTATATCTATTAGGTCAACCAACATTTAGTAAGTTGTCCTACGTTTACTAGCTTAACCATAGTTTACTAGGTTGACCTAAGTTGACTATGATTACCAAATAGACCTAGTTTATTAAGTTGACTAAGGTTGACTTAGGTTCACATAATATTACTAGATTTAATATGTTTACTAGGTTGACCTAGGTTTATTAGGATAACTTATGGTTTACTAGATTAACATGGGTATATTATGTTTACTAAGTATACTATATTTAGTAGGTTTATTAGGTTCACATAATTTTTCTAAGTTTACAAGATTTGATGGGTTGAACTAGGTTTGTTAGGTTTACCTACATTGAGTAGGTTGACCTAGCTTTACAAGGTTTGGTAGGCTAGTTAGGTCTACCAAATTTACTATGTTGACCTAGGTTTATTAGGTTTAATAGGTTTACTAAGTTGAACCATGTTTACTAGGTTTACCATGTTGACCTAGTTTTTCCATGCATATTAGATTAAGATAAGTTTACTAGGTTTACCTAGGATTACTAGGTTGACCTATGTTTTCTAATTTTACTTACATTTATTAGGTTGACTTAGGATTACTAGTGTGACCTAGGTTTACTAAGTTCACCTAGGTTGAGTAAGTTGACCCATCCTTACCAAGTAAAGCAAGGTTTATTAGGATTACTATGTTCACATATATTTATTATGTTGACAACATTTATGAGATTTACTCGGCTAACATATGCTTACTAAGTTAACCTAGGTTTATTAGATTAACCATGGTTTAATATGTTCACCTAGGTCGACATAGATTTACTAGGTTTAATAGATTTGTTGGGTTTAGTTAGGTTTACTAGCATGACCTAGGTTCATAAGGTTGAGATATGGTTTACATAGGTTTACTAATTTTACTGTTAAGATTACTAGGTTGACTTAGCTTTCTTAGGATGACGAACAAATTACTAGGTTGACATAGGATTATTAGGTTTACTAGGTTAACCTAATTTTATTAGATTAATTAGGCTTATTTGGCTTACTAGGTTTACTATGTCAACCATAGTCAACCATGGTCAGCCATAGTAAACTATTGTCACCATGGTGGATTATGGTGAGGCTTGTTTGATTATTGTGAACCATGGATAACCATGGTCAACTCATATAGGGGAATCCTTGTAAAGTTTTCATTTTCCCATGAGGAAAAACTCATAGTATAAATTTAGTATCGAATATCTATTTTGTTATGCTTCTGTGTACCTTTTCTGGACAATTGTAATTAGTTGGTTAGAGGGCTTCTAGAGAATTCCTAGACTAACTTCAAGAGAGGCATTGTTGGAAAGCAGCCTCCCAATTATATTACCAAATATTTCATCTATTTTATAAATAAAATATGTAAGTTGTAGGTCGCAGGAATGCATGAGCAAGAGAACGGAAGAATACTTTGAGGTGTCAACTAAACTCTGTAATTCTATGTTAATGGAATTGAAATTGATCTCTCGAGCTAGAAATTTCTTTTCTTTTTTGTAATTTATCATATCAGTTGGGAACCGAAGTGATTCCATTTAGTTTATTTTGTTTGAGTACACTTGAGTCATTGTTAAAGCATTATTTAAATATAGGGTTTAATTCCTACGGCCCCCTCTGCTTCCAATACAATTGGAAAGAATTGAGTTCCTCTTAATGTTGATTCATTGATCCATAGTTGAAACTAAAAAAGGGATTGAAAATTGCACTAACAAAATTAATAGGTCAAAACCACAAGGTTATAAGTCAAAGGGTATTGGGCACATATCAAAAGGGTTGGGGAAGCTTGGGCATGGTGAGAATGTTTGGAGCGAACAAGTTCTGAATGGCCCAGTCATAAAGACAAGGGAGAAACCATTATTATAAAACCCCCCTACCTCAATAACATTGAGGGCCACATCCCCTACAATTCCCATTAGTTGTCAATCTACAGAGTTGATTAATGACATTAAAGAAAAGTCCCAGGCAAATAAACTAGATAGTCACCCAATTAATCAAGTGTTTAAACTAGTCCTCGACCAAGGGTTGAACTACGTTAATGAGGGGAATGAAAAAAAGGGGTTGGACTCCAATACTTTCCTTCCGTGAATAGGAAAAAATTCATGTGTGAGCCTTAGAAGGTTTTAGCACCTAAGGGAATAAACAAAAAAATGGCCCCACAATCGTATTTTTTTGCATTAGGTGGTATCAATGTAGGAACATGTGTAGAGTTTGAGGCTCGATAAAAGTATTGAGAAGACTCATTGAGCTACTATGAAATACATGCATCCAAAAGAGGACGTTGAGAAAAAATGTGATGGATACAAAATTAACAATGGAGTTGTGGTGTAGCTAGGAAACAATGTAAGTCATGGAGATACCCCAAAGAATATAACACAATGTGGGAGATATCAATGAGATTGAAAATAGGAGCTTAGAGGAGGAGATGGAAGGAGCTTGAGGAAGAGAGAAAATAAAGGAATAGTTGATATAGGTGGTTAAAAAGGTAAAGCCCAAATAGAAAATGGAGGTGCCATTGTATGATGGCAACATAAATTTGGAAAACTTTCTTGATTAGATTAGCACATTGGATAAGTACTTTGACTATGAAGATGTGGAGGATGCTAGAAGGTCAAATATCTTGTGAGAAGGATGAGGAGACATGAAGAATTATTGTGGGAAGAATGACAGTAAGATCCGATAAGAAATCGAAATACGAAGACTAAGATCTAGAGTAGAGTGTTAGCCAATTTTAAAAGTAAATTCATGTCGAAGGATTACCATATAATTTGTTCAAACAATTGAAAAACCTAAAGAAAAAATCCATGATAGTGAAAGAGTACACTAAAGAATTATATAGGTTAAACATCAGACTAGGCAACAAAGAGGAAGATGTCAAGAAGGTCACCAAATATATAAATGGCCTAAGTTATGATATTCAAAATTAAATTTGCCTCTTTCCCTTGAAGACAATGGAGGATCCCTATTGGGCATCTTAAAGAGTGGAAGGGAAAATTTCTAAAAAATGAAGCTGAAGGAATGGAGGAAGGAGTTCCAAAAAGGGAAAAGGATCTTCTAGTCGAGTAAGAGCCCAACCTCCAAGAGAAGAAGGAGGAAGTTATAGTTGCTAATCTCCAAAAGGAGGAGAAATAAGAGGTGGAAGATTCCTTTGGAGGGGAAGAGGCTGATGAAGAGAAGTGAGATTTTATATATGTGGAAATATAGGACATATGTCACGGAATTTTCCTGAAAGTATGACATTCAATCAAAGAAAGGATGATATTGGAAAATATAAATAAGGAACATCAAATTTAGACACAAAGGAAGAAACGCTTGAGACGGGTGAGTCGTTGATGTTGAAGAGAATATTTATTAAACCTAAGAAAGAAATTTTTGAGCCAATACAGAGCAGAAGTCTATTAAGAACAATGTGCAAATCTAGATGGAAATGTTGCAAAATGGTTATTGATACTGGTAGCACTAGCAATCTGGTTTCTACGGAGATGGTGGAGAAGTTAGGATTGTAGACAATGGCACATCCTACTCCATATCAAGTGTCCCCAATGTAGAAAGCATATCATATTATGGCAAGTTAACAAAGCATGGTAGAATTCAAAATTGGTAGCTACAAAGGTGAAGTGTTGTGTGACATCATGTTTTAAGATCCTTGCATCTTAGAAATGATAAGAAACTGATAATTATAGTTCACTTTGATGGAGAAACCTCCTTATAGAATAAATAAAATGAAAAATAAAGTATTTGATGATCCTAAGAATAGGTCTTTTTAGTATATATATAGGAGAAAAAGAATTCAATTATAATAAAATTGGACCGTGAGGGTTTCCATCATGCATAACAAATTAGAAATAGAAATGTAATCACTCAATATATAGGGATTAATATGAGGTATTTGGTTTAATATGTGGATTATAAATGGATTTACATGCCTCTCCGTTTCAAAGAAGGGTTGCGCTCAACACTTGAAGATATGTGGTTATTTTGGCATGAAATAATTATCTTCCCATGTTGATTATTCCATTAATATGATCTTCCATTTGATGAAGTACTAAGTAGTTGCTCAATTTCTCATCTGCTTAGTCCTTGTTTCTAAAATTGTTTCTAGTTCTATTATTAATTCTCTTTCTTCATTAATCTGTAGGCAAAGACTTTGGATTAATATTTTATCACTGACGACCTTGTTTAAGCAAGAAACATGGAATAATAGATGTACATGTGAGGATAGGGGAAACTCTAACTTGTAAGGCATACTTCCAATCCTCTGCAACACGTTATAGGGGCCATAATACCTTGGATATAATTTAATTTCTATCTTTTATGACTAGAGGGACATTTGTTTATGTGGTTTTAGTCTCACAAATATGCAATCCCCCACTTCAAATTCCCTTTCAGTGTAATGTTGGTGTTGGATGTGATCCTCTACTACTTGAGCATTTATAGTCAATTTCAAGGGTGATGTTATGGATGGAGGATAATATCCATAAAGCTCCATAATGGTGAAATTTTAATGAATAATGGAAGGATGTGTGTTACCATCACTATGTTAAAGGAAACCCTTTGACCCATTTTTCCTATTTATTATATGCAAAAAAAATTACATATCCTTATAAGAATTTATTCAAAATCCTAGATTTCTCACCAAACTCAACATAGTAAGATGAGTTGTGAGCCAACTAAGTACCCAAATGAGGAAATAATTCAGTCAAAATCTTTCCAATCAAAATTGTATCTTTATCTCTTACAATAATTTTTTGTATTCCATGTAGATTTTGGACTGTGTCTATGAATGATTCTACCATAATACTTGTTATAAGAGGATCAGAAAGAGAGAAAAAGTGGGCATATTTTGTCATTCAACCTACCACTACCATAATCACACTATTTCCACTTAAACGTCTTCCCAATGTATGCATGGTATTGCTAATAGCTGAAGGATCCCAAGAATCTTGATAGTATCTCCATTATTTTGTTGGCATACCATGCATTCTACCACAATTTTTGAACATCTACTTTAATACATTCCAAAAAAAATTCTTTCTTGATCCTATGGAATGTCTTCGAGAACTATAAATGTCATTCTATAGGAGAATGATTCGATAAGTATAAGTGATCTTGATATCATAATAAATCAGTTTTCCATGTAGTTTTTTCTACTGTATCAGGTACCAATTTTAGTTATTGAATGATCTTGCATATCTTATGATCATGCTACCATCCTATCCTTGCCTCTTCCACCTAATCAGAATATGGAATAGAAATAGAAAATAATAAACCATTTATGTCTTCCTCTCTCCATGAGAGTGCATCTGCCACAATATTTCATTTTCTCTCCTTGTAGATAATTTCAAAGTCATAACCCAACATCTTTGTGACTTAATTTTGTTTCTCGTCTAAAGTTATTATATGCTCTAAGAGTTACTTCAGATTATCATGATATAATTTTATTTTGTAGTGTCTTCCTATTATGTATGGTGACCATTTCTTAACTACATGTAGTATGGCCAACATTTATTTTTCATAGATGATTCTGAGTAAGTTCTTTCCTTTACGTTCACAACTTTCAAAGGAAATAATTCTTCCTTCTTGTGCCAAAATTGCACCAATGCTATGGTCTGAGGCATCATACTCCACAAAAAATGTTTTTGTGAATTCAGGCATCACTAAGACAAGAGTTGTTAGCATGGCCTCTTTAAGTTCTTCAAATTCTTTGGTTTCTTCTTTAGTCGAAGAAAATCCTTTCTTCTTCAATAATTTGTGTTAGTGATCTTGCTACTTTCCCATAATTATAAACAAATTTGTGGTAATATCTTGTCAATCCTAAGAATCCTCTAAGTTTCATCAAGTTATTAAGGATAGGCCATTCCCTCATAGATTTGATTTTGTTAGGATCCACCTTGAGACCATCATGTGATACAATATTATCCAAATGTTTCGCTTCTTGAACCCCAAAATCACACTTGTAAGGATTTGCATATAGTTCTTTCTCTTCCAATGGTGTCAAGACTTTGTCAACATGTTGTAAATGCTCTTCCCAAGATTTGATGTAAATCAGTATGTCATGAAAAAATACTAGCACAAATTTTCTAAGAAGTGTTTGAAATAGAATTATTGAAGCTTTAAAAATTTGAAGGTGCTTTTGTAAGTCAAATGGCATAACCAAAAACTCATAATGGCCTTCATGTGTTATAAAGGTTGTTTTGGGAATGTCTTCTTCCCTCATTATAATTTAATGATATCGAGAATGGAGATCCATGTTAGTAAGGAAAATTTCTCCATGCATGTTGGCTTATTGGGGCCTAATGTAGGTTCAGAGTTAAGTTAGCCAAACAAATCCTAGTACTACTGGCCCTTTCAGAAATAGTCTGTGAAGCATGGACTGAGGTCTCACCCAAAGTAGTATCAGAGGGTCCCAGAACTAGGTTTCCGCACCCTGGAGATGTCTGATGAGTTCAAGTGATCCGTGGTTTGACCCTACACACAGGTTGCTTCACACACCTTCTCATACCTCGCAGCCTGATATACTGCCTTCGCGCAGCCCTACCCAGGGGCTCAACGTTGCACTCTGTGTTATTACTCAACACCTTACTGGTATTCCAATGTTAGATGATTATCTTAGGCTACTTGCATGCTTTAAGTTATACTTAACAACATAAACCATTCATACAGGTGTGTGCAATAAATAAACAATATATTTTCAAATTGTATCAAACATGCATTAACCCAAGAACAAATACATAGAATTATGTTAAAACTTCTATTTATTAATTCCTTCCTTGGTTATAAACTTGACTCGCCTGACGCACTCAGCTGTGGACTATTAGGCCTATGCACACTCAGCTGCAGAGCCTTCTCCTACACTATGACCCAAAGGCACACTTCAACTTACAACTCACTCACTTACACTTTTTCCCTACTTCTTTCTTCTTCTCCTTAGAGCCTCACTCCATTTATACAATCCCATGGTCTGCAAACCATGGGTAGGTCTATTCAGCCGACATTACATTACAAAACTACGGCGGACAACCCTATGACTCTATCATACTTTTGGGCCCTGCACCCACAATTTGCAGAGCTTTACAACAAGATTCAGTCAAAACTTTGGCTTTGAGCCCCAAAACATGCCTTGGGGGGATTCCATTCCCAAAAAGCCCCAAACACAAACATCATGACTCTCCCTTGTGTCACTCTGTTGGTGCATGGATCTTTGCATGGAGTCCCTCCAACTATTCTCGAACTGCGCAGAGGGCAGCAATGCACTGAGCTACTTCTTGCTAGATCTACTTCATAAACTATTCCAAGACCTCTGTGTCAGGAGTGCTTCTCTACATCTATACCGATATTTGTTGAAGATGTTTATAGTCCCACACCGTTGTCTGAATCCTTGGAGCACGAAGATTGTGCTTCTACTGGCTAGTCAGATAACTGGTCCACCCGTGTAGGGCTTCAAGTGGCTTCCATTCACTTTGCCTGGGAAAGGTTCTCCATTTAGTTTGACTAGCTGGACTGCACCTCCTTCTATGACCTCCTTAACAACATATGGTCCCAGCCAATGCATTTTGAACTTTGCAGGGAACTTATCAAACTTATTGTCGTACAACAACATTAAATCATTTACCTTGAATGTGCACAACTTAATATGGCAATCGTACCAGGCCTTCTCACGCTACTTTTTCACCTGTTAATGAAATTTGGCTAGGAACTATTCCTCCTCAAGTTTTTCCAACTGCATGAGCATTTCTTCCAGGGCTTCGTAGTCTGTCATACCTATGAGCACTACTATGTGCAGAATAGGCACAATATACTCCATTGGCATGACAACTTTCATGCCATAAACTAATCGGAAAGGTGTTTGTCTTGTCAGTTTCTTGCATGTTGTCCTATAATCCCATAGTACTGCAAGTACACACAGGTCCTAATCGCTTCACTATGCATTGGATACTTTGGTTAGCGTAGTCTTTGGTATTTTGTTGAATGCTTCTACTGTCCCATTGGCTTGTGGGTGATACAATGTGCTTTTCGGGTCATACACCTGGAACTCCTTTGTGAGCACGCTGATTGTTTCATTCAGGAAATGTGTATCGCGATCACTCATTAAGATTTCTGGATAGCCAAATCGGGTCAACACATGTTCAAACAAAAACTTCGCAGCTGTAGCGGTTTTGCAGTCTTTGACTAGCTACTTCTACCCAGCACATAAGGTACTCCTTCACAGTGATGATGTATCACGACCATTTTCCCCTGGGGTTTGATAGGTCCCAGAAATTTGATTGCCCACATTTTGAAAGGTTGCATCATTATTTGTGGATTCAAAGGCATCTCATCCCTTCATGATGGTTTACCGGTCCTTTGACATATACCGCAGGACTTATAGTGTGCTTTTGAATACTGATGAAGAGTTGGCCACCACAACCCTGCGCAGAGAATTTTGTGTGGTTTCTCATCCTACATAGTTTCCTCCTGTAGTTCCCCCATGTGGTTTAGTGAGGATATGACTTCATTCAAATTTAGATATGGACCTTCGCAACATCTCATCATTTCCCATTTTGTATAGGTGCCCTGCGATGATAAAAAAGACCGCAACGCGCACCACCAATTCCTTCTTTTGTTGGACAGAGTATTCCTTTGGCGCGGTCCCTGATGTTAGAAAGTGGATTATATCTTTGAAGTGCCCATCCGTGTTGCGCAAAACAAAGAGTTATGTGTAAGGTAATCCTTCCTCCAAACTAGTAGGTTCCTTGCCCATCTCAATACATGACAAGTGATCCGATCCTGCATTCAGGCATCCAGGTTTTACCACAACCTCAAAATCATATTCTTGGAACAATAAGAGCCACCTACATATGCGTCCTCACAACATAGGCTTATTGACCAAGTATTTTAGTGCAGAATGATCTGTATACATTTTGAAATGTCCTCCTAGCAAATAGTGCCTATATTTTTGGAGCACGTACACCATAGCCAGTCCCTCGTGCTCAGTTGTGGAATAGTTATTTTCAGCTTTGGACAATCTACGACTTGCAAATGTGATAGGGTGATCCAAGCCTTCTCTTCCCTCTTGTGTGAGCACTGCTCCCTGTGCTATACATGATGCATCAACGTGGACATGAAACTCCACATCCCATTTTGGGAAGACCAGGATTGGAGCGAAGGCCAATTTCTCCTTTAGGACATTAGGCACTTGATGCAGTCATCATTCCAGCAGAATGTGACGTCCATTTTTGTTAAATTTGGACAACTAGGTCCAAACTCCATGTTCTGATGCTCAGATTAAGAGGCTAATATTTTTGTTGGATTCCTCTTTCTGAGAGGTGTAAAATCCATATAAAA
>APFE030555632.1:74333-89853 GCA_000404065.3 Pinus taeda | reverse complement strand
TTCGATTTTTGAAGGCCGTACTACCTGGCACAAAAATTGAGGTCAAAGGGTTGACCGTTTTGCTGCTGCGTTGACTTTTAGCTTGCTGCCCCTGCGTTGAATTTTCAGGACAGCGTTGACTTTTGTAGAACTGACTTGGGTTGACTCATCTACTGGTTGGAGGGTTCTTGTGACACATGCTGGGCTGGCTGACCAAAGGAGACTTTACTGGTTGAAGCATCCTGTTGACCGCCGAAACGAACACACACATTTTTACTGTTTCTGATTTGTCTTCTGTAAGATCTGCTTAGATGTTCTATCTGCATTTTGCTTAACTTCTTGTATGATTGCTGTGAGAAAAGTGAAATTGCTCTTAGCATAGAACATCTTCAAAACTTTACAATTTTCAATAGTATCTCCATTGGTATGGTGATCTGGGCATAGACTTTGATGAACTTCCTATAGTACCCTATGTGTTCCAAGGTAGTGCGCAACTGTTTAACACTTCACGGTGCTTCCAAATTCAGAATTACTGCAATCTGCATAGGGTCTACCATTAGTCCCTGTTTGCAGACCACATGTCCTAGTAGGTTCCCAAAGGGAATGAGGAATGTGCACTTGTTAAGGTTCAGCACAATCTGGTGTCGTCGGCAAGTATCGATCATTAAGCGTAATCTTGCTACGTGATGCTTAACCAATCCAAATATGGTCTAGTCATCCAAATAGACCTCCAAGAATTTGTGAATATATTTTATGAAGGCGACAACAACTATGCATGAAAAGATGGCTGGCACATTTTTTAACCCAAATGGCATGACAGTTTATTGAAACCATCCCCACTTGGTGGTGAAGGTGGTCTTGCTCCTATCTTCCGGCGCAATTTTGATCTGGTGGTACCCTGAGAACCCATCAGTGAAAGAATATGCTTCTTGCACATCAACAGTTTCGAATACTTCATCTATGAACGGGGTTAGGAATGGGTCATATGCATAGGCATTATTCAACTTCCTGAGGTCTACGCACATTCTTATCTCACCTTTCTTCTTTTTCTCCTACACTACCATAGGGCTTACCCAGTCGGATTCTTCCACCGGCTCAATAATTCTAGCTACGAGAATTTTGTCTATTTATACATGGACCTTTTCCTTGTACTTTGAATTCAAGTAGTAAGGCCTCTGCTTAATCGGCTTCATGTTGGGTTTTAGGGTCATCTTCATCATCCCTAAATCTCCAATGATCCCCTTTAAGTCCGTAATCTTAGTCGGGAATAAGTCTTGGTACTAGCGAAGTAACTCAATGACCTTATCCATTGTGGCATCATCCCAATAGTCACCAAGCATTGCATACTTTGGTTCACCCTCCATCCCAATGTTTACCTACTTTGTTTTTATGACGCGGTGATGTCAGGATCTTGAATCAATGGTCCTTGAACCTCATGATAGCCTTCAGTTTCTAGCACGTTAATTTTTCATGGATCTTCATCATCCTCCTTAATGTTTACATTGTGACACTCCCATGAGTAGCTTAGCTAGTTCACCCATTCTGGTTGAAGTACTTCCATTGGATCCTTGGGTACTTTGAAGATAGTTGCTTTTACTGCTTGTAGTGCATCATCCACAATATCCCACCAACAATCCTCAAACGTGAAGGTTAACAGGAATATTTCATGCAAGATATCCCATTTTCTTGTGCAATGGCAGAGCTCTATCTCAGTGTACCAATTCATGGGTATGATATCCAAGGTATGGTGGAACACGTGCACCCACTCAGGTTGTGGCTCTTTGTTGTAGGCCTTGGTCCATTTTGTGAGGTGTGCACGTGGATCACCCCATCCATCATACTTGTCTATTAACTGCATCTGAGGCATCCCAAACCACATGCACATCATCCTTCTGCATTCATGCCAGTCCTCAAAACTTCTTTGATGCGCACCTCACCATCTTGAGGGCGTAGTGCGTAGTACCCATTTTAGAGCGTCAAAACACTACTATTGTGGTACTTCTCTTTGAATTTTTTTCAAGAAATCATCCACCTTGCTCAACCAGCCATACATAGGTAGATATCTTACTTATGTTGCCACGCAGTGCAGAAACCTTGTCATCATGTTACAGTTGAGCGTGGTTACCTTGTGTAACTGGTTCTTCCATCGTTCTATTTCCTCATCCGAATCTGAGGTGCACGTACTTTCGTGCTCACATGAGAGTCTTCCATTCGTTGTTGGATTTACCTAGTCCTACTCCCGTGTAGTCATCCTGTAGATATAATCTAGATCATCGTTGCTATTGTAGCTGTGCACTGGCTTTGTGTAGCGTGATCCTTCCGCAGGGTCTAAAGGTACCACTACGCGCAGTGACTTTTTCTCAAAAATCATCTTGCGCTTCTTTAGATTTATCACTCCATTCATGTCAATGGCCCAATCTATTCCTAGTAGCATGGGATAGGGATTGCTATCATCAGCAATCTCTATCACTTCGAAATCTTCTAGTGTGCTCTTACCTTCAATATCTACCATTATTCCTTTCAATATTCCCATAGGTAGGATCTTTTCCTGGTTCGCCATTCGTAATTAAATAGGAGACCATTGCAGCATAGGCCTTCCCATGCACTCCGATGTCTGCCTTGGTAGCACGTTCACGTCTACTCCTAGATCCAAAATCACTTGATCTATTTCATATTCACCGATCTGTGTGGTTAATCTCATGTCTCTTCTTGTTCACGTTGTGTGCTTCCTAAGCTTCTGGACTATGTGCGGTTCTCCTGGGGTGGTTCCAGCACATCTAGTGATGAGTTCTTACAGCCCCTTCATAGCTTTGTTGTCCCACAGTAGCTTCATGCATGTATCCAAAAATGTAGTGAGCATTGATGGGTCCATTTCTAGTTTTGTCTTTACTTCCTAAAGTGGAGGCATTTGCGAAGCTCTTCTTAGCTTCCATGAACGTCTCCTTAGCACACTCCAAATCAAATTCTAGTTCTTTTATTGCATCCTTATGAACCCAGGAACTCTCTTCAGGCTACTTTCCTTTGTCATCTCATGTCATGATACCACTTCGGAGCATGATGTTTACATTCAGGTGTTCCTCGCACGGCTCAGACCTCAACATTTGCAGGTTCTGAGTTGGGGGAGGTTGGAGTGCTCCTTTATCGTGCAACCTCACTGTCAGTGTGGGACAGTCCTCTGTCTCATGAACAAACTGGGTACAATATAAGCATGATGGTCTCATCAGATTTGTACAATCGTGGGCATAATGCCCCAGTCCTCTGCAATTGTAACATATCAGTTTTCCGCAACCTTTTCTTGGTCCCATTCCACCTCGACCTTGTCTGCGCCCCTGAAATCTAGTGTGTTTCATCCCTGCATTTTGATCGAGGGCCTGTGTTTCAATCTGAACTTTGTAGCTAGGAGTCTGATCCATCATCAATTCATAACTTCTACAGGTGCGCTCATTGTGGCCTACTGACCTGTAGAAATTACAGAACAACTGCTGGGAATTCTGTGTATACTTTTATAATATATGGAAATTATTTGTAGCATGCTTCCCTCCTATCTGACAAATCACTCACCTTGATTCAAGGACCGTGCTCAGCCTTGCTTATGCCTTCAGTCTCAATGGCATTGGTCCTCCTCCTCCCTAGGTAGTTCGCGAAGACTGTACAATGGTCCTTGTCATGTCCATCGCCTTTGCACTTTACGCACCATACCTCCTTGCATGCTTCTGGGCGAGTCGTCATGTCGTTGTTCAAGCTCTACATCTCAAGGCACAAGTTTTTCAACTATGTGTGGATCTGTTGAACTCCCAAGTTAGGATCTTATATCGGAGTCTCATATAGTCTCATCATGATCTCCAAAGCCTCGGCTTGAGTGGTTAGCTTTTGCTGTGACAACACGTTCCTTAGATGCAGCGTTAGCGATGCTACAAACCATGCATGGTGTTTCCCCTCTGTCAAGGTCATATTGGTTTCACAAATTATACACTTCAGTCTCTAATATAGCTCCTAGGCGGTCTCACCTGGAAGCATCACAATTTCCTTAAATCCAATGATCGACTATGTCTATGATTTAGGCCTGCTAGATTCCTTGTTTAGCGCAGTTTGGATATCTACAATCCCTATGCTCAGATTGTCATTAGAATGCTTAATGTACCAAGTCAGTGCGCGACTTTGCAGAGCGCTAACTAGCGTTTCTTTCTTTATATTGTCATCTGTGACTCCCTACGCTTCCCATTCAGCCCTTACCATGAATAAAAATGGGTCCGGATCTTCATTCCCTACTCCTTTGAACACTGTCAACTTTATCTCGCTTTCCATATTGGATTGTGATGGTGGTAGAGGTGGGGTGGACGAAGATGGGGGTGAAGATGGTGAAATTAGTGGTGGTGTAGGTGGGAGTGGAAAGCGTGAAATTCGCTGCTTTATCAAACTGATCGCACTTCTCGGCGAAACCTTTGCGAGCTCTTCCTTACCTTCCCACAGAGGTGAAATCAAGGGGTTAGTTTTTAGTTTTGTGCTACCTTTGTTTCTGTAGATCCTCCCACTTCGTGTAGCCCAAAACATCAATTTATTCACATAGCTTACTTTTCACATAGTAGCATTATAGTCCAAGTGTTCAAATATTTAATGTACTTACCTCGTGGTCCTTTGAGGAAGTATCATTCCGCCTCGCTATAGCTGACTGAAGTATCTACCGTGAAATGGGTGATAAATCCTCCTCTAATTAGATCGATCTAGTGATCCACAGTGTGTGTGATATTATCTCCCTATGCTTCCAGTTAGTGGACCAACTATGGAGTCCAACAATAGGTTTGTCAAGCTTAAACCTTCCTTATCTATCTGCTAGCTTCGCTATCCACTTGTACAACTCAGAGGGGAAGGATGCAAAGAAAATTGTGTCAATTTTTGTATATAAGTAGCAATCTAACCACTCTTCCTTTCATAATCGCCAATTCCTGTTTTCTTGCACTGTGAACTCATGAATCTTTCTATCCAACCACTCTTTAATTCCTTTCTTTGTTGGATTCTAGTGATATGACATCAGACATCTCTATGCAGATCCCGATCTCAGTAACAGAACCATTTTTTGGCTTATTGGGGCCTGACCACGGTTTAGAGTTAAGTTAGCCAAACAAATCCTGGGACTACTGGCCCTTTTCGCAATAGTCTGTGGAGCGTCGACTGAGGTCTCACCCGAAATATTATTGGAGGGTGCTAGAACTAGGTTTCCACACCCTGGAGATGTCTGATGAGTTCAAGTGGTCCGCAGTTAGACCATGGACGCAGGTTGCTTCACGCACTTTCCCATACCTCGCAGCTTGATATACTGCTTTTGTGCAGCTCTACCCAAGGGATGAATGCCTCGCTCTGTGTTATTACCTAACACCTTACTGGTATTCCAATTTTATTTGATTATCTTAGCCTACTTGCATGCTTTAAGTTATACTTAACAACATAAACCATTCATATAGGTGCACGCAGTAAATAAATAGTATATTTGCAAACTGTATCAAACATGCATTAACCCAAGAAAAGATACATAGAATTATGATAAAACTTCTCTTTATTAATTACTTCCTTGGTTACAGACTTGACTCGCCCTACACACTCAGATGAAGGGGTTCGTGCACTCAGTTGTGGACTATTAGGCTTCTGCGCACTCAACTGTAGAGCCTTCTCCTACTCTATGACCCAAAGACACACTTCAACTTACGACTCACTCATTTAGAATTTTTCTCTACTTCTTTATCCTTCTCCTTAGAGCCTTGCTCTATTTATACAAACCCATGGTCCGCGAACCATGGGTAGCTCTACTTAGCCGAAATTACATTACAAAACTAGGGTGGACATCCCTGTGACTATATCATACTTTCGTGCCCCGCACCTGCAATTCACGGAGATTTACAACAAGATTCGATAAAAACTTGGGCTTTGAGCCCCAGAACATGCCTTCGAGGGATTCCATGCCCAACAATGAAATTCACCTAAAAATTAATCAATTATAGGAATAGGAAACTTATCTTTCAATGTCATTTTGTTGAGCTATTTATAATCTAGATAGATACACCATGAACCATCCTTTTCTATAAGTATCACCACTAGTGAAGAGAAAGAACTTTGGCTAGGTTGAATGATGCTCATCTCTAACATTTCTTGAACCATATGCTTAATATCACTCTTTTGTGCATCTAGATAGTTGTAAGGCCTAATATTAGGTGGTACACTTCTAGGTAAAAAATGAATAGCATGGTCACTTTCTCAAATACGTGGAATAACGTTGGGAATTTCTCCAAATTCCTTAGCATGATTTTTGATAACATTTTGAAGATCCATTGGCATAAAGGATAGAGATGTTTTAACATCTAATTAACACAATTGTGAAACTATGCCTTCATGTCCCCTTTTTAGCAATTATTTCATGCTATTAGAAATTATCATATAATTGAGTTTCCCTTGGATACCTCTAAGCTAAATTTCCTTTCTTTCTGAGGAAAATCATATGAAAATATATTCAAAATTAAAGTTCATTGTTCCCAATGATTGTGACCATTAGACCCCTAATACCACATCAATGCCACCCCTTTAGATTATAACAATGGGGCTAACCAATAAATACTCCCCCATATTTAGCTTGATATTAGTTTAATTCACTGAAAAATTTATGTACCTCCATTTGCAATCATCACTTGAAAATATAGTGTTGGATATACAAATAAATTAATAAGTTTTGCCAATTTATAATTATTGAAGTTATGGGTAATACTTCAATTAATAAATACTGTTACCCCTTGAATTCCTATATATCCTTCCATCTTGAGAATTGTGAAGTACTAATGCATGCATGACCATAAATTTTTGAAGTAGTTTCTTCTAGCTCTAGATCTAATGAAGTGTCTACTTTTTCATATTCTTCATGTTCATAGTTTATGTATAATAATTTCTCCCTACTGCACTCATGCCTTTTACTATAGTTCCTATCATGGTTGAAAAATGGTCTCTTCTCTCTTCTTTCATCCATTTTCTAAGGATTTAGCCTTGTTGATTTAGGAAATGGAGCATGATTTTCTCTATAGTTATTAGTGACCAATTTTCTAGTAGCCATATTATACTTTCAACTTTATTTTCTAGACCAAAAGCATGATCTAGAGATTTATGTTCAAATAGGCACACCTCACATTGGATTCTTCCCTTTAAAGTACCCATAAATAGGTCTAATAAGCTATCATCTAAAATAGTTTTTACTTTGAGACTCAACTTTTAGAATTGTTGAATGTTCTTTGTAACAAGATCTTTTTGTCAAATTTTTACCAATTGACCAAAGAATGTCTTTCTCTTAATATCCCCATAATTTGTTATCAATTCCTTTGTAAAAATGGACCAAAATATAGCATAATCCTTAATTCTATTTCACAACTCCATTGCTATCATACATGTTAGTCTTGTTCTAAAAACATGGATACAATATTTACCTTTTGTAAGGATGAGAGATGGTGTAGATCAAAATATTTCCCTATCTAAAATATCTATGTTACAAAATCCTTACCATCAAATTTCCTCATATCAAAATTTGAAATGTAGTAGTTCCTTGGTGCTGGCTTGAAGCCTCGATGATGTGTATCATAGATTGAAAATTCATGATTATGGTTCTATGATTCAAAAATTTTCTCTCCAATTGTGAGAACATACTACACATATGAGACGGATTATGAACAACATGCTTCTACTTATATTCATGATTTCTTGGGATCTCCAAATCCCTTTCAGGAATCATATCTAGGAGAATATTTTCAATGGAAATCATGTCTTTTTTGTATTTCTTCCTTATTTTCATTTATCATGATTTCTATTCCTTTATGCTTTTCATTTGTCATCATTTCTATTCCTTCCTTACTTTCGTTCATCTTCATTTATATTCCTTCTATCTTCTTTTCTATTCCTTATTTTAATTCATCTTATTTTCCATTTCTCTTTTAAGATTTTCTTTAGAACCTAAGAAGTCCACACTTTTTAATACACTGCCATCCATTTTATTATCTTTGTTCTCTAATTGACATAACATAAATTATTAGTCTTCACTCTCTTCATGATTCAAGGACGAGTCTTCAATATATTTAATTGGTGTAGTAGATTTATTTAGAGGCGTGTTGGAGAATAATAACAATGCTCCTCTTTATTACAACCAAAAGAGAAGAGGGTGTCTTATAATGAAAAATTAGGTCATACTAAGTTACATAACTTAATTTGGAGAACATCATATTGACTGAAGATTTATTGATATATCTTTGATATCTGAGGAATTTTGGATTTGAAAATGTGCTATACGATACTCTCATACCTAGTTTATGTAATTCCATAGGTGTGAATTGAATATGGTGTACCAACTGAAATTTATAGTAACTTTCCCAAAACGTGTTGATTTTTTGGCCTCTTCACATGAGAAAAATTTTATAGAGTTCCACGTGTCCAATTATTGAAATATAATTCTAGAATTTGTACTTGACATACTTTTGTATGTCTCCCAAAATTATTGAATATTTCATAATTTGAAAATTTCCAGATAATAAGATATAGAAAAAAAATCAAGTTGGCCTATTTGAGACTAAATTCTAGAGCATATGGAAATGCTAACTTCCTTGGATCATGTCTTTGAAAATATAGCGAGCCAAGATATGAAACTTGGACCCGATTACCATCATGATGTCTCCTCAATATGGTTGAAGTTTCATCGTTTGAAGCCTGTTCTAACGATTGCACCATCCTCCAAAATTTTGTCTTGCGCTCAAATTTCAAAGCCTCCCTTCGTCTTCCCTTTCATTGTTGCAAACACTTAATCCTGTTTCATGAGATTTCCTAAAGTCCTCTAATCCCCTTTTTCTTGTTGGATCAACTATCATATTTTGGCATGTGTGAGAAGTATGTCATGCCTATGAACCTTTTCTAGTGGCTTTTAAGTGTTTTCTTGGTGTATACGAGTTGTCATATCTATGTAAACACTTGTCACACTCATACACAAAGTCTTGAGCATTGTCGCACAAGTTTCGGCATGGTCATCCTAAATTATATCTCAAGTGTCACACTTGTCACTTCTTGTTACGAGATAGTCACATAGAGGAAATTTCATTCTTGTTGCTCCAGTGGTCTATTTTTTCCATTGTCAAAGTATGTTAAGAGTGTGATCATAAGTTCAAGCTCATCACAAGTCTATCTCCCTCCTACAGTTAGCCACTTTTCAAAAAGTATTCTTGATCGAGCAACCCAGTTGCACCAGACCTTGACTGAACTGCACACTATGTAGTCCTAGCCCTTAGTGTTGTGACCTTGATTCCTGGAATTATTCAGTGCATAGTCACTATCCTCTAGGACAGTTTCACTACATAATTCTAGAAACCAACAATCTCCCTTGACCTCAAGAATTGCGCAGCAGTTCCTCGCATTCTGATTTGAAGTGCAAAATTCACACCTCTAATCCTCAAGATCTTCTCCTTGTCTCCTAGAACTTCACAATGTGTAGATACCGTAGCCTCCCTTCACCTTCAGAACTACACATAGGTGTCCCCTAGTATCCTCCATCAGCTGGAGCTCACTGATCTCAAGAACAACACAGATTGTTGCTCCCCGTCTCTCTACTACCCAGTCCTCCTGGCCTCTAAAAATTTTGTAGATTTGCCTCGCAGTGTCCCATCTTGCATCTTCCATTTTCTACCTGAACTATGCAATCTAGACTCAGAGTGGCCACTACTTAATTCTTCTCCCCAATAGGGATTATGCTCAAAAGTTCCTCATTCAAGCATGAGTTTGTGTGCAATCTTAGTGACCAACTCCTCTCCCAGTCACCTAGAACTGTGTAAAGTTACTGGTCCCTCTCTCTCAGCTTGTCATTAGTACCGACCTCAATTCATCGATAACAATGCATCATCTTAGATTAGATAGTTCTCGGATTGGTGTCGTCTCGTCATGAAAGAATACTAGGAACATGTACACTATCCAATCAGGGCAAGATGATGAAGAAGGTGAAGAAAGAGGAAACATGCCTAAAGACTCACTTGTATCTGAATGGAAGAATGAATCTACAAACAGAAAGCAAAAGGAACACAACTTTACAACCATCTTCCAAGACCGAAGATCATTGAAGACCATGCATCATCAAGATACATAGAGTAGAAAAGAAATCACATCCAACAACTCATCTATCACTGAGTAGCAATAATGGCTTAACATTCCCACATCATTAAGCTAGTACATCTCTGTCGTGTCACATCAATTTGTGTCATGGGTGTTGGACATTTGATGATGTATAGGTGGTTTTATAAGTGTTGGAAATGATGTCAGACAAGGGTCAACATGATGATTGTGTCTTTGGAAGGAATCCCATGGTTGTTGAGTTGCTTTGTAGAAAATAATCATAGTAGAAGGCTTACTAAAGAAGACATAAAATGATGATTACAATGATGAGCCATATGGAACTCCATGGTAGTTGTAGACTTGTTGTAGAGAATCATCATAGTAGTAGGCTTACTGAAGGAGCCATAAAATGATCATCATGGTAGTTGGTGTTCATCTGGCTAAAGATTCAATGGGAAGAGAAGTTTGAAGTTACCTTCCAAGTAGCAAAAGAACTCAAATGTTATATTAGACTCTCTACATTGGAAAGTGTACTGAATACGCTTTCCAACGATATGTGGAAGTCAAAAAATTGACTCCTGGGTCAAACATTATGGCTTGCCGATGTTCAGGGACTTGAAGTCCTAAGAAGGCTGGAATATTGGAGATCGACATGTTGGTGCATCGAATACCAGAGAACAAAATGTCAGTGTAAATGCATAATTAGTGATATCGATAATCAAAGGTGCAGTGTATTAGAGGTTGGAGGAAATCAGAACCCTGGAGATCGCAGTATCAGAACCTTTTCAAGTGAGTAAAGTGGATAAAGTTGTGATATCGGTAAGTGCCAATAAACCTTTAAAAGTGCTAAGGAATGCCAGAAGAAGTATAACAAAGGATTTCGGTGCAAAATAAAGGTTGATGGGTCCTCTTCACTCTCCTCTTGCTAGACACATGGCATCATATGATTGGCTCCGATAAGCTACAGTGGCAGTTGACGTGAGCATGACATGGAAGTACGACAACAAACGTGGTAGACATATTTAACCTTATTGGATAGTCAAATGGGCCATCATTGAATGACACGTGTCACCACTAAAGAGTCAGCACATGGAGTCATGACATCATATCGAAATTCAATGATCAAAGGATTGAAGATGTTAGAACTCTATAACAGTTAGAGTTTTGAAAAGTTTCGATATAGAAGGCTTGTTATATTTGTTGGGGCATGGTCATAAGAGCTCAACGAACCATGGGTTTTGATCAGTTAAAAAAGGGAGAATGGCCCCTATCAAGAGTCTGAAGGCTTAGCACCTTAACGCTAAGCAGTAGGTCACAATGAGAAGTTCTATGATGAGAAGCACTGTGAGGGCTAAGCAGAAGAAGCTCGACAATTGAAAGACTAGAATATCGAAATACTACACCACAGTGAATATTTCGATATGGAATTGATTTTCTAAGAAGTACAAAGATTTAAAGAGTGTATGGGCTAGCACTTGCGATATTAAATGAAGGAACAGAGGAGTTGGAAGTTGAAAAGGGTTAATCTTGTGGAAGACTTTGTAACAAGAAACCGAGGACAACATTTACAATAGAGATGAATTCAAGCGCTTGAAGGAAGAAATCAACAACTTTGCATGCATGAATGGTTGTGGTAAATAAGAACAAAATGGTCACCTCTATGGATGGTCAAGATCTATAGAATGATAAATAAGTATGGGACTCCTGGAGGAGTGTGCAGGTCATCTAAGAACTAATTTCTTAGTATAGGAGCAATGTGTATTCAGAATATGAATAACTACAAGGACCCTCTTTGTTTTGAGCGTTGTGACAAGATATTATCATAAGACACAAGAGTGTTAAGTGAAGCCATGCCTAAGTACATATTTGATGCTACAGAATAATGTGAAGAGACTCCCTTGTGCAGAGTGCCTTAGTGGAACAAAACCATCACTAGAAACGAAAAATCTGGGGATGTGAGCATATGTGTGTGTGCACAGTGTTGTGTGAGAGCGCCTATCAAAGCAAAAAGTTTGAAGCTCCTAGGTGGGAACAATGTAATACTGTAGTAAGAGCAGCGTGAGGACTGTGTGAAGAATTTCAAGGGTAGTGTTGAAGTGTAGTCAGTGAAGAGCCCTTGATAGTGAATGAAGAGTGCAGAGGAATTGTTGCTATGAGTAATGAGAGGAGTTCTGTTGGAAGTGAGCATAGAAAGAAGAATGCAGAAGTCAAATATGTGATCAACCATTGTTTGATATTTTACTTGTAAAATTTTATGCCTCTGTTTTTAGTTGGAAAATTGTATGAAATAGTAGAATAGTGGTAAGGGCAGGCTGGTTTCTACAAACTAAAGAGTTTGGTGTCTATTGTAAAAGTAGTGCTTACTAACTAAACGGGGGCAGTGATTCCCGTGAGTAGGTGCTAAAAAAAACAGATATAATTAAGTGGGTGCTTAATTTACATCATGAATAAGCACCAAATTGGTGGTTTTTTCCCTCTGGGTTTACACGTGAAAATACTGTGTCAAATATGTGTTGCTCATGTGATTGTTTCTTGAATACGTGTGTCTAAAATATTGTTAGTTCACTATTTTGTGAATGAATTCTCTCATAAGTTAAAGAACATAAGAAGGGATTGTAAGTGTCATAATAAAAATAAATAATATTTCCTTAATTACTGATTCACCCTCAGCCCCCCCCCCGCCCCCACCCATGTCTTAGCAATTCCTTATCTCAATAATGGGTATCAGAGCCAGTTCCTTCACCAAAAATTTAAACACTGGAAGGTAGATCTATAAGGAATTACGTGTAGGCAAGAGAGTCAAGAGGCTTACTCGAGTAAAACACTAATCTTTGATGGGACCAACTATGCTTTTCGGAAATAGAGAATGGAAGAATATCTTATGTCCCAAGGAGTATATGTTTGGACTTCAGTACTAGTAGACTACAATTTCCTTGATATTCCTCCCACCGATGCAGATGATAAAACATTATATGGGGACAATTCTAAAACCAAGAATTCCATTCTCTTTGGTCTTAGTCAATTATAACTTGCAGAATTTGTGCAATGTAAATCCACTAAGGAAGTATGGGTAAAGCTTAACCATATTCATGAAGAAGATGACAAAGTCAAGCAAGTGAAACTTCGTACTCTCATAATGAGATTTGAAAGCCTAAGAATGAATGAGAATGAAAGCATAGCAGAATACTTCTTAAGAGTTGATGAAGTGACTAATATGATTAGAGGACTTGGTGAAAAATTCAAGGAAGAGATGATTATTTAGAAAATATTAAGATCTTTGCCCATGAGATTTAATGCCAAGATCTCAGCTATTGACGAAATGGCTAACTTAAAGGACCTCAAGATAGATCAGTTGCATGGTACTCTCACAACCTATGAGATGAGAGTAGGAATAAAAAAATATTGAACAAAGGAATCAAAGTTCAATGTATCTAGAAAGGGAAAGGAGCTAAAATATCATCAAGACTGCTCCAACTGTGAATTTGATCAAGAGCTAGCTCAAGTAGCTAGAAAACTGAAACATGGCTCAGGAATATATAGAGGGAAGTTTCTCTTTAAGTGTTTCGATTGTGGAAGAGCTGGACATTTCTATTCCAAATTCCCATATAAATGAAAGGTTGAAAGGGAAGTGGATCTGAAATTTGGAAACAAATCTTAGACACATTAGAAGAAAAATCCATATAAGAATAAGGTGTTCCACTCTAAAGAAGATAGCTCAACACTAGAGTCATACTGTGAAAGCTCATCATAGAATGAGCTAGATAAGTATCTTCTTATGGCCTTTGAAATAGACTCTAAAAAATAGGGTATTATGGACTTTGAAGAGGAAGAAGAAGAAGGAGTAGTAGACCTTGAAGGGCAACTCATCAGTGCCCTCAACGAGTTAAAGAAAGAAAGGAAGAAAAATAAGTAGTTGAAGAAATAGTTACAACGTGCAGAGGAAGGGATGTATAACTTTTATAATGAATAGTTTTCCTATCAAAAAGAAAATCTAGAAGAGGTTATAAAAAGCAAGAACATTCTACTCCTTCTACTGAAAGAAAACCAAGGAAGCTATGAGAGAGTAGAAAAGGATAACAAGAAGTTGAAATAGGATCTACTCAAGTTAAAAAGAGAAACAATTTCATAGATATACAAAGATGATATCATGTCTTTGAAAATTGAGCTAGAGGAGGAAAAATAAAAAGAAGAGGTTCTTCGAGGCCTAATTCAAGAATAGGAAGAAAAATGTTAAAGTCTTGAAGTAGAGGTTGTCTCTGTGAGAATTGATCTTGAGAAAACAAAGACCAAGAAGGGTCTAAATGAAAAATTTACAGAAGGAATAAGAAGACTAGATCAAATCCTGAATAGTCAAATGGCCTTAAGAATTAGAACCAGTTTGGGATACTCTAAGACAAAACAATATTATATTGGGAAGATAAAATTCCAGTCTGCAGGATTTTTAGGATCACAGAGCCATGTGAAGAACTGTTAGGCCCCTATACTACTATAACCCCTTATTGTTATTAGTACAACCCCCTTATTATATTGTTGTGCCCATGTAGTCTCCATATTTTTATTATTGTGCCCCATAGAAACCTACTATTGTTAATATTGTGCCCTTAAAGTATTATTGTTATGTTGGCTTTTGATTATATGACCCCTTAGACTCCTATATATAGAAAGGAGGTCCTGTCATTTGTATCATCTAAGAATTGTTCATTTGTGTAATGTAAAGGAGGTTCCCCCCTCAAAGAGGCTTATTTCTAAGGCGTTGATCTATCTTTTCTATCCTTTTGTGAGCTAGTTTCACAACATTTGGTATCAAAGCTTTGGATTCTAGGGTTTCACCGCTCCAAATAGGTTATCGTCGAATTTTCTTTATAAATTCTTTTCTCCGACGTTTCAGACGATAAAAAAAAAAACCATTTTAACCAAAATCGTTCTCAACATGGGGTCTAAATTTCAGAGCTTGTCTTGCTAGATTGTCAAAGATATGATATAAGGACATTAGGGTTTTTGTAGACTCTCGAATTACATTCCAAACAGGTGACCTAGGGAAAATCGTCATAACTTTCTCTCTAAGAATCAAATTGAAATTTCGTAAGAAGTTACAGAAAGAGAATAGATTGCAAGTTATTTGAGTGTAATTTTCAGAACCTAAGGTTGAAACAGTGACACAGGGCATGTCGTACAAGTTCACTCTATTGAACTAGTCTATAATTAGGTCATCGCGGAAGATTAGGAATAAATATTTCTTCGGAAATCTAATTGTGATCAGACTTGTAGAGTTATAAATGGGACTCGGTGATCCAGGCGGATGTTGGTGGCCACCCACCTATCCCATCTGGACCCCCACAACTATCTCTTTCAGTTTTTCAGTTTCCGTAATTGTAGCACAATTTACTATTTTTAGCAGTTTTTTCGGGTCCTGAACTTCCAGAGCCATTTT
>APFE030555632.1:61382-73059 GCA_000404065.3 Pinus taeda | reverse complement strand
CCTAGCTAGTTTATTTCCAATTCTGGTTGTAAGCATATTTCGGTATTTTCCATTAATGAAATGAAGCATTATTTCCACTGCATCTTTGTGTATATGGTTATCTCTGTATTTTATTGCGTTCCTGTTTAAATCCGGATCACTCGGAGGGATATTACATGCCAAAAGTTCAGAACTTAAAGATCCGAAATTACAAAGTTATAGTTGTTTTAGTATCGAGCTCAAAAAATCAAGAAAAAACAAGATGAGGAAGTTTGATGGCAAGGATCTGGTAAATTGGATACTACATATGGAGAAATATTTTGATCTACATGGTGTAACACTACTAGAAAAGGTACATATTTCATCTAACTATTTAGAACTGAATCAATTTTTATGGTATAAATGGCTTTGTTATTGTAAACCACTTGTCACGTGGTCAATTTTCACGGAGGAAATGATAGCACATTATGATGATACAAAGAGAAAAACCTTGTTTAGCCAATTCATAAATCTCAAACAAATGTGTTCAATGGAAGAGGACATTGAGGACTTCCAAAAATTGAATATGAGGGAAAATGATATTATAGAGAGGTAGAGGATTGATGTCTCCATAGGGACTTTAAAGGATAACATTCAACATGAGGTTCATCATTGGGAAACTTATTCATTGGAGAAGGCATTTAGGTTGGAAAGAAAAGTGGAAAGAAAAATTGTGGAACAAAGGAAGTCTACCCCTCACAACTATAAATATGGAAGTGTTGTTTCTCGTAGCCTTCCACAACCTACAAGGTTGACACCACAACAATTATAAGAAAAAGGAGAAAAAGAGCTTTGTTACAATTGCGATAGAAAATGTACTAAAGGTCGTAAGTGTGATGAGAAGAAATTATTTTACATAGATTATGAAGAGGATGAAGAAAAGGATCAAGAAACATCAAAAGAAGAGGATATACAGCAGGAACCAACCCTAGAGAAAGAAGAAATGAATTTGACCATATCTTGTAAAGCATTGGCAAGAGTTAACACTCCTCAAACTCTCAAGATAGAAGGAAATATCAAGAAGAAAAAGATTCAAGAAGTGAAAAATCACATCGAGAAAGAAGAAATGAATTTGACCATATCTTGTAATGCATTTGCTGGAATTACAACACCTCAAACTATCAATATAGAAGGAAATATCAAGAATAAAAATGTTTAAGAAGTGAAAGATCACATCGAGCATCAATAAATGAATCCGACCGTATCTTGTAATGCATTGGAAGAAATTACCACTCCTTAAACTATAAATATAGAAGGACACATCAAGAAGGAAAAGTTAATAGTGTTGATTGATTCGGGTAGTACCTATAGTTTTATTCGTTGTAAAATAGCCAAGGAATTAAATTGCTTCCTATATCTAGCACTAGAGTTTCAAGTGAGGGTTGTAAGTGGAGGAACCATAAATTGCTCTAGAAAGTGCCATAATATAAAGCTATCCATGGGATAATATGCATGGAATATCCAAATTCTTTCCATTCCAATGGCTGGTGTTGATGTTGTACTAGGAGTCTGATAGCTACAATCCTTGGGTACAATAGATTTTAGTTTTCAATAACTTTTCATGAAATTTTCTTCGGAAGGAAAGCAAGTTGAATTAAGGGGTATCACAGGGAGACTAGGAAATATAATCAGCTCTAATGGAATGACAAATATTCTAAAGAAAGAACGAGGCATAATTGCACAGTTATGTTCGCTAATGGTTCCCACATCGAAACCATATATTTCTAAAGATCTCCAAAAAGTATTAGAAAATCATTCCAAGGTATTTGAGACTCCCAAAGGTCTCCCATGTATTCACGATCATGATCATGCTATTTATTTGATTCCAGGAAGTGTTCCTCCAAACATCAGGCCTTATAGATATCCATATGCCCAGAGGAGTGAAATCAAACATATGGTTGCAGAAATGGCAGAGGTTGGTATAATTATCCAACAAAATTTGATAAAAAAAGTAAGGGATGAATGGAAGAATGGTAAAGCAGGGTCACAACTCATTCAAAAGTTGTCGAAGATCTTAGTTCCAACAATATTCCCAAAACATGACAATGAAGGAAAAATCATATTGGATCCTAAAGCATTCACAGAATCAAGAAGTCGACAGCTACGAAATCGATCAATTTCAGAGTATCTCATCAAGTGGAATAACTTACCTGGTGAAGATTCTACATGGAATGATGATAATATTATACAGAAGAATCGAGAACTACTCAAGCATTGAGGACAACACTTTTTGAAGGAGAGGGGCATGTTAGGTCCCTATACTACTAGTGTAACCCCTTAATGTTATTAGTATAATGCCCTTATTATATTGTTGTGTCCATGTAGCCCCCATATTTTTATTATTGTGCCCCATAGAAACCCACTATTGTTATTATTGTGCCCCATAGAAACCCACTATTGTTATTATTGTGCCCTTACATTATTATTGTTATGTCGGCTCTGATTATATTATGACCCCTTAGACCCCTATATATAGAAAGGAGGTCTTGTCGTTTTTATCATCCAATAATTGTTCATTTGTGTAATGTAAAGGAGGTTACCCTCTTCAAGAGGCTTATTTATAAGGCGTTGATCTATCATTTCTATCTTTTTGTGAGCTAGTTTCATAACAAGAAGCATCATGGAAGAACTCATGAAGACAAATGAGCATATGTGCAAAGAGGAAATCATCAATGGAGAATGAATCAATCAATTAGACGATTAAGGTATTTCCCTACACAATATCATAATTCTTCTAACAATAGATATGCCTATTTGTTTTATGGGCACTACTATAAGTGTCATATATTTTGACATAATGGCATTTATTGTAGAAGGATCAAAGTACAAAGAGATGAGAATCCCATATATAATAAGAACCAAATTTCTATGTTTTAAAACTTCTCTATCAGATATCAGAATGTCTTCTATCCCTTACTAAGTAAAGTCGAATTCTTCAAATGTAATAATTTTAGGCACAAATCCAGTAGGTGCAAGAGTAGGTTTGGATACATGTCTAAGTCCTAAACTGTCAAATAGACAGCTACCCAAAAGGGTAAAGGGGGCTGGAAACCAAATACTAAAAAGAGAATGGAATGTGGACATTCCTTATTAGCTCATAATCAAGAAAAAAAATGGTATGTGGATAGTGGTTGTTCCAAAGATATGACTGGGGAGGAAAGAAAATTTATGTCGCTTAAGGAAACAGGCAAAGAAAGCAATGTCACTTTTGAAAACAACACTCCAACAGAATCAAGGGAAAAGGTGTAGTGAGTTTTGATAATAAAAGAATATAAGCACAAAATGTGTTCTATGTGGAAGGTCTGAAGCACAATCTGCTCAGTCTTAGTTTGATGTGTGATAATGGCTATGATGTGACCTTCTGATCTAAATATTGTGAGATCTACAACATAAAGAATGGAAAACTAGTGGGAAAACAAATCAGAACACACCATAATGTATATGTGTTTGACAATTCCAGGGTTAACCTCTATTTGAGAAAAATGCGTGAAGCATGGTTGTGGCACAAGAGGCTTAGGCATGTGAATTTTGACAGTTTGATAAAAATAATCAAGATGGGAGCAGTGAGAGGGTTACCAAGACTATCAAAGCTCGATAACACAGTTTGAAAGTTGTGTCAGTTTGGAAAGTGGACTAGAAATCATTTCAAATTGAAAGATTTTGCCTCATCTAGACCTCTGCATCTCATTCACATAGATATTTATGGCCCAACAAGAGAAAAAACCTCAAAAGTGTTGGAAACAATGTTAATACTGAGGGGGGCATGAATCAGTATTAAGGTTGATTTTTAGCTCTTTATGTCAATTAAATTTTCTTATTCAAAGTTGGAAATCATCCACATAATCAATAGTAAGATATAATATGGTAGAAATATGAAATAAACATACAAGCACACAACATGAGCATCATATACATGAGAAACAAGTTTTGACGCGGAAACCCTTTTAGGATAAAACCACCAAAGCTTATTGTTGTTATTGATGTAAAATAAGAGAACCTAATCCATTACATCAATATGTTTTGTGATCTGCCACTCACAGGGAGCACTAACTCCCTTTTATTGTTTTCTATCACCCATAAGCAAGAAGAACCAAATACGTCCTTTTATAGGCACCTATCCAGCTTACCAGAAGCACCTTGTGAAGCACCAACTTCATTGATTTGTAGCAATCACAAACTTGAAGCTCCTTGGATTTACGCACACACCTACTTGCACAAAGCACCAACCCCCAAGCCTTCTCAAGCTCCCACTAGAGATGGAAGCACCAACTTCCTCTATGTAGGCTCCAACCCACACTCAAATAGGAACTGAATGTTCTTTGTAATTGAAATCCACTCAGCCTAATCTTGGCTCTGTTATCTCCTCACTCTTCTCACTATCTAGCATCAAACTATTCTACTCAACGAAAATCACTCATCACAGATCCTCTAAACACTATAATATTCTTGGCCCTCTACATGATCTGCAACCACATGTTGTTTCACTCACGACACTCACCAGCTGAACCAGGCCATGCAGTCTTCTCTGCTCTCTTCTATTCAACTGCATAGAGTTAGCTCTTAGCCTTACACACCATATCGTTGGTTCACTCGGTGTTCTTTACACAACATAGATACCTTGATCCTTACTCACATAGCAACACATCTTCTTTCCGGGTCTCTTATATTTGCATAGGTACTCTCAAACTTTCTCTAATAAAACTAGCTCTCTCATCCTTACACAACAACATGCACACCCAGATATTTTTTTTTTACTTAGCTCTCTAGAACCAATCTTGCTTCACTAAATTGTTCATGTGAGCTCGAGGGGATTTTTCCTCTAATATTCACTAATCAATGCTGCCACTCATGTCTTCTATTCACACTACCCAAGTGTACTTCACCATGGCTTTTCCATTATGTCATTACATCTAAATTGGTCTCTGCCAATGTATTAAAAATGAGAATGGCCACTCGGCGGTCTTCGCCATACTGAGAATTAATTATTAGTCTACCTGCAAACTCCAACCAGGCACAGTCCTCTATGTGAACAACTCTCCCATCAATGAGGCTCTACATACTTAATCATGGTTTCGCATATCTTGACTGTACTTCAATATGGCTTATTTGTGCACTATTTTCCTCATTTCCCTGTCTCAGAGTTTTCTATAGATCCATTTGACTCCATTAACCAACTCTGTCGATCTGCATTTATTCTTCAGTAGCCGACATATTCGTATACCTAAATCACTGAGATGTGCATCAGAGCAGAAAGATGACCTATTTGACCTCAAGGCAGATCCAACATTCTTTCCTGCAGATTGTGGTCCTTGCTGCTTGACCTAGTGATCTTTGACAATCATTAATAATCCTTGGACCAACTCCTCTACTTCTGCATTGAATCTCACAGCTACCAACCCACGTGCCTTTAACTCTCTATAGTGTCTTATCATAGAAATTACACATGGTTACTCAACAGCGGTGCAATGTTCTGATACTCCTCAGTTCTGATATCTTTTAGCTATCAGAGTGTTTACTATCTCATATGACAAGGCCCATGACCATCGGCTAGATGCCATATCAGAGCCCCCTATGAATCGTAACTTCTGTGAAGTTCTAATTTCATCTTAGCTCCTTTTCCTTAGCTCTTACTACATTTCTCAGCATAGGACCACTACTTATGACCACCAGTGTAACACATATGTGCCAACCCGACTGACTCATGTCGAGGGCCAATCTTTCATTACTATTTATCTACATGATTGGTTTATGGATTTACGTGTCTAAGAGCCTACCGAATATCAGAAGCCCCCTTTATCACAACATATCAAAACTCCAACTGCTCTAGAGTTATGATATCTTAATCATCTGATTGTCGAGCTCTGATAAGACATCATCACTTCCACATGGTGACTCCTTAGAGGTGACATGTGTCACCTAGTCCTCGCCCATTAGACTACCCAATACGGTAAATATGTCTATCATGTGTCCTCTCTTACTACCACGTCATGCTGATGTTAGTTGCCACTATAGATTATTAGAGCCAATCATATACTACCATGTGTCCTGCAAGAAGAGAGAGAAGAGGGTCTGTAAACCTTTGGTTTTGTAACAAATCCTTCATTAATCTTTATCAGCATTCCTCGTCACTTTTCAATATTGTTGGCACTTTATCTTTATCGCAACTTTTAAAGGATCCTTTCTCTATTAAGTTTTGATACACTGATACCCGATATGCCGATGTTTGAATATGATGATCTCTGGGGTTGCGGTATCCTCCATCCTCTTATACGGCCTTCTCCGATGATCGATATGCTCTTCCCTTCAATATTTCGATGTGTCGATATGCCAATCTCCGTCATTCTGATCACTCATGTTCTGGTATCCAAATCTCCGATATTGCCAATGCACCAATACACTAACCTCCGATATAGCCTGCTCTGGTGTTTTGATATCAGGTGCTGATGTGCTCAGACCTGTAATATAGTGATGTACCAATAATTTGACCTCCAGTATTCTAATGTGCTGATTTGATGACTTTAGACAATTTGATCTTTCATCGTCTTGAAGGCGTCAAGTCCCTTAACTTCGACAAACTATATGTTTTGATCTAGGAGTCCATTTGTTCACTTCCACACACCATTGGAAAACTCTTTCAAAGTGCTTTCCAATAAAAAGGATTGTGTGTAGACTTTAAGCCTATATCACTTGCAAAATGCTACAAAATCCCAGGCACTATTTTTCTCCTTGACTCTCTTTCTTGTGCCTGAAATCCTAGACTCACATTCACCAAAGGTATCATTTTATGGATTCATCATTAAGCTTACTACTATGATGATTTTCTACAAAGAACTTTAGCAACCATAGGATTCCATCCTCATCGTCTCAGTAGTCATCATTTTATGTCTTTTCCAATAAGCCTTCCACTATGATTATTCTCTACATGAAGCCTACAACTTATCATGAGATTCGATCCTCACCATCATTGTGATCATCATTTTCTGGCTTCTTCAGTAACCCTTCTAGTGTGATGATTCTCTACAGAGCATTGTAGCAACCATGGGATTTTTCCTCTACCATCACTACCAACATCTTCTATGACAAGTATCCATGCTAGCCTGATTGTCATCAATGTCAACACTTGTGCCAATAGTTAGGTAATGCCAACTTCGAAAATATGACCCCAACATAACTATTGACATCAATGCCATCACACTTATATCTTCACTAGGTCACTAACCATCCAGACAATTCCAACTGTCCAACAATCTACCCCTTTGGCATTAATGGCAACACTTCATCCTTATCTTCACTTTGATGGCCAAACCTCATGTTTCTCCCACACATCCTCTTTCATGAGCCACCAATGGCTTTCTCTCTTCTGCACAGGCCATCACAACTTCTTCAAAAAATTTCTCCCCCTTTGAAATCAATGGGAAGGATCTACAATGCTGCCTTTTTTCTCCCCATGCTATCACTAGCTACGAAGACCAAAATCTAGTTGCGCATTATGTTCTTTAGACATCTCCTCAAGGACTCATCAATGTTGTTGCTCCATAAACTGGGCATATATGATATACTCTCCTTAAACATATACTACCTCTGATTTAAATCCCCCAAGTCTTGGACACCTTATGGTTGTTGCTGAAGTACTCTCTCCACTGATGCATCTTTTGCACCAATTAAAAGAAATTGATGCCACTTAAACTTCTCATGGTATTGTTGCTATTTCTAATACTAATTAATGATGATGCAATCAGGCTTGTACTTCACTATTGTTGCTACTTCCGAGACAGTGCTTACTTCACTTGAGCATCTCCACTTCTCCCCTTGAGATCATACTTCTATAATAGGGAATGCTACTCAACTAATACCAATTTCACCAAAAAATGATACAAATGGAAAAATGTACGAGGAAATCTCTAATACTTTCTCTCAAAATGAAATGTCCATTTGAACAAAAGGTTTCTCAACCTTTCATTTTCTCAGTAGTATTCCTTTCTAAGGTTGAAAATTGTTTCTTACTACCTCTTATCAAAGCAACTCCCTCTAAGCCAATTCTCTTTGATCTCCTGCAACTGATTTCTTGCCTCTTTATGGGGACCAATCCTGTGGACCTAACTTGACTATGAGATTCATGTCATTCTACTCTTCTATTTCAGCCCATCTTCTTCTTCCATCAACATAAGATATTGTCGTGTATTCTTTATGCGGACTATACTCCTCTACCTTTCAATGTTGATACATTCAAAATAAATAAATTTATTATTGTAATCAATAAGATAACACGACCATACCTTCATCAATAAGATGCACTTTTCTTTTCATTCTTTTTTCTTCTTACATCTGACTTACTCATCCTCCTTTGAGGCCCTTCTCTTCCTCTACTAAAGAGAAACAAAGGATCTACTCCCCTTGAGTAGATCACCCTCCTTCTTCTAGGCCTTCAATGGTCTAGTCTTGACAAAAGCATTGCTGTCCAACTTCTTCTTTTCCCAG
This sequence comes from Pinus taeda, assembly GCA_000404065.3. NCBI lineage: Eukaryota > Viridiplantae > Streptophyta > Pinopsida > Pinales > Pinaceae > Pinus > Pinus taeda. Next base: position 64,563 of record APFE030555632.1, on the reverse strand, counting down.
TTTTGAGATTTCTCTCTTCTGTACATGGGTAGATGAAACTTCTCTTTCACCTCCTATTTCTTCACTCAAATCCTCTTGATACCTTATGCCTTATAGAGAGGTCAATCACATAGGTAAAAGAATCATTATTTTGATTTCTTCCTCCTCTTTTCATCTTCCTCTTCTCATTTTTGCAGCTCATTTTCTTGTGCCCGAGATTGTCATAGTTTTAGAATTCAACATGGCTTAAGACCATGGCAGAGGAGTTGCTCTTTTTGACAACACTTTTGTCAAAACTCCTATCACGATCAACATGACTTCTCCTATCTGACGCAAGCAAGGGCTGCATTATCCAGGATCTTTAAATCTATGTGCATATATGTATGCATCTAAGTTTTTTTCTTTAATCAAAAACTCCAATTCATAATGACACCATTTTCCATGTGGAAGTTTATCTTTCTTGTGGTTCAAAACATTCACCATTGGGTTCATACATTCATTAACGCCATCTCAAATGCAATATTCATCAGCATGCAAATTCAAAACCTTTGAAGCCTTCCATTTAAAACCCAATGACTCAAATCAACCCCAGACTTTGTTTTAGTAACTTCATTCATTACATACATTAAAATCACCCTTTAGATATGACTGGATTCTACCAAGAAAATGAACTTATGCTGTTCATACCTGTACATGCTGTCTCAAGAGCGATGTGGCATAATATTCTTGCCCCAATATCAGCTGAAGACTTTAAGTCCTCTTTCCAACGTTCATGCTATCAAAACATAATTATTATGAATGCCCACAACGATCAGAGAATCAAACTTTATTATGGCTTCTGCAAGCAATCTTTCTCTGTGACAATCAATTCATGTAAGATTAGAATTCAAAACCCTGTGTCCACGGAATATCGATCCATGTACATGCGAAAACTACTTTGCCAATTTACCACTCTAACCAGAGTATTTCACAACAATTTAAAACTGTATTTATTTGGATTTCAAACAAAATTTGAACCACAACTCTGTGCCTTTTCCAACGCTTCCAACAGCTATGATTTACACAATTGATTATTGTTTTAACGCGCTCCGCATACCTTTTACCTCTGAATTTATATACAACGTGTAGTTCTTCTTTTAATTGTTGTCGAGCCACCATCTAACAACATTTAGGTTAATAATTCAACCAATGCATTCATTCCGGAATTGTAAATGTTGTATCTTCTAATGCCAACATTCAGGATGACAATACAAACTTATGAATTCAGTTTCAATTTGGAATGAACATTACAGCGAATAGTTTACCCTCTGCATTTACCTTTTAATTGATTTCACAACAGCTTTCATACCATCTGATACAGCCCAGGCCGCTCCCAGGCCACTAATACTAGGATCCTCTTCACTCCCAAGCATATAAAAGCCTATTCCATGATATTATAATCTAATGAAAAAAAGAACCCGAGCTTGTCTATCACATAGTGCTTTCCAAACCATATTTATTAACGGACATTGCTCTTCCTTAATTCTTAAAAGAAACAAACTGAGAATGGCCATGCGCATATATATCCATATATTCACTTACGTAGCATGCGCAGCAATTCCTCTCCTATTCTTGGAACTGACGCTGGTTATAGGCTAAGCCTTCCATTCTTACAAAGACTCGTATATATATATATATATATGGGAACCGACAAACCATAGGCAGGTGGTATATATATAATATATATATATATATATAATATATATATATAATATATATATATATATATAAATATATATATATATATATATATAAATCGCCGGCTATGATTACAGGCAGGCAACTATATCTCTTCGTTCCTTATGTTGTTGTAAGTAGCAATCGACAAACAAAGACCTGCTGTTTTATGAACTCACGGACCCTTAGACTCAGCAATGTATATATGCACAGTAAATTATGTCTGTCTGCCTACTACATTTAGAATCACTTTGTTACGTTGCGGCTTCCTCCAAGACTGAAAGACGGAACTCACCTTGTTACACTACTGCGGATTTACACATCATAATATATAGATATATATGCTATGTCAATAGTGTTACACATCTCAGCCGCATACATTGCCACGTCCAAGGATTACCACACCTCAACAGGAATGATAACCCTGCGTAACTGTAAGGTTCAAGGCAGTCTATCACCATACAAAAGGCAAGCAGATTCAGAATTGGACACACATCAATTTCGCATTGAACAAATAAAAACCATCAGCACTTCATGCGATTCCATGTTACATAATACTGATTTCTAGGACCATATACAAAATCATAGCTCAAATTTTATTAAACAAAATCATGTCCATACAATGTCAAATTTGACATACATATATTTACATAAAACAAGCATTCACACAGTTATATTCATGGCCAGATATGCAAATCCATGGCCCTTTTACAAACTGTCGAAGGCTCCCAAGGAGAACCCTTCCTCACTTCTCACAATCTCAATGTCTTTTTCCTCTAAAACTTCTTCCTGTTTATACAATTTAAAAATATCATTAAATTAAATGCTCAACCCCTTCAATTCCTCAACAAACCCCTAAATCTCTCAGCATCCCTAAAGGATAGCTCTTTATCCCTAAAATTCTTCCACTAATTAAATTCCCTCATATCCTTTTATTAAATAAAAAGATATTTACAATAGATCCTCACATTTTCCTATTTTACTCAAATTAATTTAATAAAATATTAAAAATCAACACACGCCCTTTTAACATATTTACAAAATAAAAAAGCGCCCTTGATGCTCCTGCATCATGTTACTTTTATTTGAGTGTGAGAGGTATTGAAATGAACCCCTTACATGGTTTGTCCTGTTACATTTATAGGTTCCTTGTTCCCGTTAATGAAACTGTATAGTTGCTTATTCTAGTTACAGACTCTTACAGTTACTTGTTATTAGACATTCGTTTATCTTATGACAAGGTTTCCTCTTATTTGTCTTTTTCCCTTTAAAATAAAAGGATAATTAGAGTTTGTTAACAACAGATCAACATATAACTATAACTATTGAACTACCCTTAACTAACAAAAAATAAAATAATAAAAGTCCTACTACTTTCCTGTCAACCAACAAAAAGACTAAATAAAAGTAAATTCAACTTTTCTTTGACCTCGCAGAGACTTCACCCGGTCATGGTGAGCTGGATGCTCCTGCATCACATTATCAT
>APFE030555632.1:41461-60739 GCA_000404065.3 Pinus taeda | reverse complement strand
TTTTTTTTTTTTTTTTTTTTTTTTTTTTTTTTCCAGTTACCCTAAACTTCGATAATTGTTATATTTGAGACCAGATATATGGTGTTGAGATGATTGATCGTGTTTGTATTTGTTCAATTCCCAGGTCATAAATGAAACACATCGTCTCGCCAATGTTGCTCCAGCGGTTTTCAGAGAAGCAAGAGCAGACATTAAAATTAAAGGCATTTAATAATATATTGTTTTTACTCTTCTTGGTTGATATTCATGTTTCTACTGAATTTTACAATTTTATTTATGTATATATACTTTTTTTGGAAGGGTTGAAATGTATAAAATATCAACTCATACTTCCAATTCCAGTGTTTCTTTTAATCTTTTCGGTGCAAATCTGATCATCATAAACTTGTGTTATCAGGAGGCTTTGTCATCCCAAAAGGGTGGTCAGTCTTGGTGCTTATGAATGGCATCCATCTAGACGACAAGTACCATTCTTCTCCGCTCAAGTTTGACCCATGGCGTTGGCAACAGATTCTGGAAAATAATGTAATTAATTAGCATCAAAACCGTCACTTCATGTAATTAATTCTCTTAGTAATCTTTCTGTGTCTAATTCTTCTCTTAGTAATCTTTTTGTGTCTAATTCTGTTAGTAATCTCTCGGACTTTATATTGCAAGAGCTCTACAAGAACCCCTCTTTTATTCCATTTGGAGGGGGGCTCAGGCTCTGTCCAGGAATGCATCTAGAAAAACTTGAGTTGGGCCTCTTTCTCCATCACTTCATCACCAAATTCAGGTCATGTGCTTCATTCTTATACTTCTTTCGCAGCAAGATAAATAAGACATCAATTTTATGAACGTTGTACATGTACATTGTGTTTTACAAGAATGTGCTAAACTTGTCTTAATATTTGTAGATGGGAGCCACTGGATGATGATAAGATCTCCTACTTTCCTGTTTCCCACTTGACTAAAGGCTTTCCGATCCATCTACATCCTCAAGAACAAATAGATGATTAATCGCAGTATAATAGGATTTGATTGATGCAGTATGGAGTATTAGTAATAGTAAATAAGTTTGAATGAATGGATAATTAATCGCATTATAATGGGATTTGATTCATGTGGTGTGGAGTATTAAAAATAGTAAATAAGTATGAAGCTTAAAACAATAATTGCCCCGCTGTGGACATATAAATTCAATGTCAAACGACATCAGCAAAAATGGAACCTTATCTCTCAGTTTGTACTGAGTCTTTAATTTCCTTATTAAACCCAGCCTTCATTGTCCACCTTGAGGGTGACACATTTTGTAATTTGAATATTTAAATGTGTCACTCTGCCCTATATAAATTTTAGGTAAATTAGGTGACAATACCATCATCATCTAATAAGGATTACCTTGGGTTGCTTGTGTTTGTGTCTAGGGTTGCTTTGTAGTTTCTATGTAGTTACATCACACTTCCACTTTATGCCCTTGTGACACAGGTCAGTCTACTCCATGTTCATTGAAAATACAATCAGTTTAGGTGTTTGACAGGATCAATTGAACTTGAGAAAATGTTGGCTTATATAATTACAAAAAGGGAGAGTTACATCTTCCAAGTATTCACTTAGTATATTGACCTGGTTTATTTTGTATAGAAATAGATTAATCAAACCCTACATTGTGATATTAAATATCTTATTTGTACTGATAAAATTAGAGATAAGGTGTCACCTGATAATGCATTAACACAGTTGTTTAATGACACCACTTTTGATTTTTCTTTGGTTGATTTTGCCTAAAATATGAGTAGAAATTGTTAAAACCATAGTTTCTGATTAGAAATAGGGGAAATTTTAGCTTTAAGTTGTTGAATTTGCACAATCCAAATGTTTAAGGGATTTTTTAGGACATTGAATCCATTTTTGTACTAAAAAATACAATGAAACATTGTGATCTCACCAAAAATCATATCATTAGATTTCGGTGAAACGGTTAAAAAATCACCTCATTAAAAAATAGTTAAGCTCATAGTAGACAAATTTATGAGGAGATAGAAAATAGTGGAGTTTAATTTTTCTTTTGTACAGCAGTTATCTCTCTATTGAGAGCTTCAGGTAAAGCCTTAGAGGATTTTTGAATGAAAAGTATGACCACTCTAAAATATGCTTTCTTTTGTTTGTTAAATTAAATTAAATTTTGTTGCAGTCTGGAGCCTTCTAGAAAAGTAGAGAAATAGAAATGATGATTTCTCTTTAAATCATTTTAAGTTTATTTCTTGATATAACCCTGTTTGTTGATAGATAGAGAACATTCATTTTACCTTGTTTGTTGATAGATAGAGAACATCCATTTTTGGGCAAATTTTGTTTTTCCAATATGTACAAATGTTTTAGTGAACTTTTGGATCGTTCAAAAACACTTTGTTCTGGTTAAATATCATGTATAAAGGAATATGCTCTTAAAATATGATGGGATATTCTTATGCAGATGGGATCTCACATGAAGAAGGCAATATTTGAAGAAAAGACGACCAATGCTTTGAATAGATGGCAACAAAATGCTAAGAAAAGAAATAAAATGATATAGGAAGTCAAAGCATTCTTCCCGTGGTTTCACACGCAAATCAACTATGTTTTCGGGATTTCAAAGCGGAGAAACAACTCCAATCCATGGATCTTCTCCATTGCATTTGCTCCGAATATACAAAATAGCAGGAGCCATGGAAACTGCATATGCCTCTGAGAGATATGACCACTCAGAATCCAGCGCATCAGATTCAGCAATTGATGCATCTTCTTCTTATCCTCCCTAGCATAATCAACTGGAAACAAATTTTGTTTCTGTTTGTGAGGATTTCCCATGAACCAGTGAGGCTCCTGTATCATTTTGCATACCATAAAAACCCTGTTTACATTGATTCTGCTGTCAGAGGGAAACATGTCATGCGAGACAGATGATTCTCGAGACTTGTACTGGTACTGCAGCTAGCTAGAAGGGTTGGTCCTCGAAGGCATGGAGTGCAGTGGATAATCCTTGTATATAAAATGACCCTATATATGATGACTATTTGTTCTGGCACTAATTGCTGCTTCAGACCTGGATTGCCACCCTTTGGAATTGTGGAAAAATCTCGTTGTATGATTTAGGTTATAGGGATTCTAGCATTTTTAAGGTTTATGTTTGTTTAACTTAATTATTTAGTGTCTCTGTTAAATATATGTTGTATTTTATTTTAAAGCCTGTTTGGCCATAATATGTGTTTTTTAAGTTTGATGGAATGTGTCAGTTCTGGTGCTATTGGACTTTGCTCTAGTCTTTAAAGTGATTAATTGCTATGGAAGTAATTTCTGCAAGGTCAAATTGTCTTTGGTTTTTCTTTGAATTGCTCATCTATCCGCCCTCTGGACTTTCTTGAAATGCCCTAACCAAATTGCGAATGTCAATTGACAGGCAAAACTTTATAGAGGATTTGAAACAGAGCATGTGAACTTCGAAATTTGATGTTTTGTTGGTCACTTAATTTCTGTGGTGCTTCACATTTTCTGATTGGTGCTTCTAAATTTTGCTAATTTTCACTGTTGAAATCTGCTGAAATTTTATCATCAGTTGTTTCACTTTTCATGAGTTATACTCAATTCCTCCTCTTATTTCTCTTTTCCTCTATATCTGTTAGGTTCCCATACTTTTCCTTGTCTCTCTTTGTGTCATTTTTGTTTTTTTCAATTATTTCTCTTTTATTTGAAGAGTATCCAGTGCCTTCATGTCTTTTTGATCGTTTTAACCCCAAAGCATTTCGTTGTGGTTGTTGCACTTTCTTGGCTCATGGTAGGATTTTGGGACCATTTTAATGTTTTACTAGGTCCACTAATAGTATTTTAGGAATGAAGCTCATTTGACCCGCATAGACATGCACTTTTGTGTTTTACTTAAAATGACAGGAATGCAAATTCCTCATCTTATGATCTAGTTGGACGGTTTATTTGGTCAAGGGGGCCAGGCAGTCTTCGTTTTTCTTGGCAAATGACAAAATGCAATTTCCTATTTTTGACCTAGGTGAATGATTCATTTGCTCAAGGTGGCCATGTGTTGTATAGATTTATAATTGTAAATGGGCGACTTAATTGTATATGATATTTTGATAAAGCTTATGTTCATCTCCATCTGGGTTAGACTGTGATGCAGTATATTTTGCCTTTTTCCCTGAATCTTTAAAATGTGGACTAGTTGTCAACTTTGACATGAATACAGTTGCCCAAATCTATCTCATGTACACAACATACTGTGCTGACTACGAAAAATGCAGAATTTATAGGATTTTGTTATACAAAATAAAAACACATGTATGCTTCGGGAATTTGATTTTCTGGTAAAATTCTGATTTGAAGGTAATTTTGTTCTCTCGTTCTCTAAGAATTGGGAGATTTGTAGATCATGCATTGTGCGTGAAAAACACAGAAATTCAATGATTGGGTAAAACTAAATTATGCAACTTGCACCACATTATGGGGAGCTAAGTCAAGGGTTCGATGAAACCTTCAGGTTTGGAATTTGGTGAACCTGAAAAAATTCGAAATTTAGTGGTAATGCTTGGTACTAGTGGTAATGCTTCTCACGACAAGCGTTTCGAAGCTTCTATATCTTAAATGGCTAAACAAGATAACTTCTATATCTTAAATGGCTAAGCAAGAATTGTTAGACCTGTGGATTTTAGTATATGAAACCATTTATACTTATGTTAGATCACTAATTGGCTCTCTTATGCAGCAATGTTCTTGGATCATATGCCCATTTCATATGGAATGTCTACTAACTGGTTCTAGTTAATGGGGCATTGATTTGAGTGTTTAATATATTTTTATTCTTTATCAAAGTATTTTTTGCTCTATTTTCTTTTTTCAATTTATGCCTTACGGCGTTTCCTTTGCAACATTTGGTGCAAATGCTAGTTTAAAACTTGAATAGACATTAAATTATGTTATTGGGAAGTCCATTGTTTTTCCGTGAAATTATTTTTTAAATCATTATCGGTTCAAAAGATGACATCCAAAAGTAGTGTATCTCTGAAAGATGACATCGTTCGAAAATTTTCTTTTTGAATGATATTTTTGTATGAAATTTCAAATGATGACATGGTTTTACATTGTTTTGTAGGTAAGAGGTGTATTTTTGTATGAAATTTCAAATAATGATATGGTTTTACATTGTTTTGTAGGTAAGAGGTGTATGCAGGAGAGGTTAGTAGTGGTACTTATGTAATGGTGTATTTGACCAAAGAAGTTTTTAGGGGAGAAGGGAAAGCAAAGTTTCTCTTGGCCATAATGGTAAAAGAAATTTAAGAAGGAAAGGAAAATAGGAATGAAATTTATGAAATTTATAATATTAGATATTTATGAGGAGATAGTATGAGGCTATATGCATATTAACATATTCTATTTAGGAATAATTTCTCATTAGATTGACTTAATTTAGTGATCATTTTTTCTTAATATTGATACATAGAGAGTCATTCTTCTAAATATAGAGAAATCAATAGGGGCTTGATAAGTGATAATATAAGTCCCTATGCCCTGTGACAAATGTTTGCATAAAAAGAATTGGTAAATGGATAATGTACATTACCTTTAGAGATCAAGTATAGTTTTCCATCAATAAGGATGTATGACCTATTGGATTGATTAATTTGTGAAATAAACCCTTTAAAGACATATACTTTGTCTTTTACAGTAATGAGAACGTAAATTAGTAAAAATTTGTGCCCAAACATGTAACAAATACATCAAAATGATGATTATAAATAAAAATTCTTTAGTGAATCTAAAAAGAAAGGAGTGAAAAACCATCCTCCACCCAAAAAAGGAAGGGGGAGTTGATATCCAATACTAGATATTTTAAATCTTGCAGCTACTACATCTTGAGAATATTAGTAGATTCTTACAAATTTATTGCACAAGATGTTTCAAAATCAAAACATTTCTAATATTTGAAAGAAATTGACCCACCAATAGACCCATGGGAGGCACCAAAATTCTCAACACTAAATTTCATGGTTTTCTTGTTTTGATATTTTCTACTTCTTGTTATAGGAGGGGAAAATATGGAATGTTTGTTAGCACATCAAAATAAGAATCATAAGAGGGGGGGGGTTGATCTTCTATTTATCCTCTATTCCAAATTCTTCTTGCTTCTTTTCGAGTGGAGGTATTTAGTCAATATCCTTAGGTGAATACTTTTCCTCAACAAATGAATTAATAATATTTGGAGACACTTGATTTTTTATTGATTGAACAACTTTGGCCTCATCACATACAACTTCTACTCTAGGCACTTCAAAACTTAATATCTATTACTAGAGGGAGAATGAAAATGAGATTTTGGCTTACTATTGTGCATCTTGTTAGTCAAATGCTTCTAATGTTCCCTTGTAACTCGTTGGAATTCTCCTTGTTCATCACTACTATTAGAAGATGGCATAATATTAAAAGGGAGTTGAGAATTTTTCTCGTGGAGATAATGTTTCACAATATTCCCATACTCATGAAATAAATTATATTTAAAGGGAATCTATTCATCATCCATGGCCCAATGATGGAACTAACCATCCAAGTTAAGTTAAATCGACTTAAGAAGTCCTTTTTAAGAATCCATTTTAGTGACAATTATGGCACAAGAAAAGTTATTTTCCTTGTTCATTTCATTAGAAACAAAGCATCCCAATTTATCAACTATAGAATTGAAAATACCTTCACCCCGTCAAAGAAAGGGGATTTATGGAAATCTCATCAACACTAGTCTGGAAGAAATTTCCATTATGGGATTAAAATGCAGAGCCCAATGAGTGAGATGAATTCTTCTAGTGCTAATGAAATAAGGTATGGATCTATAAATATCATCTCTATTCTCTCTGTTTTCAAAAGGAAATGTATAATAATCATTTCCTCAACATAAAATACCATTGGGGTCATGTTTTAACCAATTAACAGAGCTCTGTTATGAAATAGAATTAATGGCTAGGCCAAAGACCAATGAACTTATGAATCGACCCTCTTTCCTTCAATGTAATCACATTCTTCTTTGAAGAGGAGAAAACCCCAAATCAAGAGAGGGAATTATCTCTTCCTTTTTAACAAATCTACTTGGGAAACCCATTGAACAAGTAATAAACTCAAGCACTTAGTAGCTACGGAAACACCGCTAGGTCATATTTTGATAGCAAAAAAGACAGCAACGAGCTATGAATGCATGCAACATGAAAAGAACATACGAGCTATAACAAACCATTCTAGTTGAAAACCTAGAAAAATCCTGATTCAATAGAAAATAATCTATATCTATCATCACCACTACAGAAAGGGAACTTTTAAGACATTTTTTTAAGACAAAAGAAATCTTTTGTCTTAAAAAGTCACTTTTTATTTTAGTTATTTTACATTAAAATTTAATATCAATTGAATTATCTTAAATATAAAAATTTAGAGAAAAAGAGTTTGAAGCCAAAAATATTTTAACACAAAACATTATATTTAAGACAAAAGGAGTTTGAGAAAAAAATATTTTAAAACAAAAATTTATATTTAAGACAAAATACAGTTTGAGACAAATATTTTAAGACAATTTATATTTAAGACAAAAACAATTTAAGACAAAAATATTTTAAGACAAAAATAGTTTGACACACAAATATTTTAAGACAAAAAGAGTTTGAGACAAAAATATTTTAAGAAAAAACATTATATTTAAGACAAAAAGAGTTTGAGACAAAAATATTTTAAGACAACTTTATATTTAAGACAAAATACAGTTTGAGACAAAAATATTTTAAGACAATTTATATTTAAGACAAAAACAATTTAAGACAAGAATATTTTAAGACAAAAATAGTTTGACACAAAAATATTTTAAGACAAAAATAGTTTGAGACAAAAATATTTTAAGGAAAAAATGTATATTTAAGACAAACAGTTAGAGACAGAAATATTTTAAGATAGAACTTTATATTTAATATAATGGCCACTTAAGACAATGGAAATTAAGACAAAACCCATTTGAAACAATTAACAATTAAGGAAGGGAAGAAGAAGATGGGGAGCGATGAACAGTCTGAAGCGCGGAGTAGGGATAGGGTTTGAAACACTAGGGTTTGCAGAAGCCGACAAGGCATGGCGGTAGAGGAGGAGGCAACCAGAAGGGCACTCTTTTGCAAGCAGAATCAAGCAATAAAGCCTTGAGAGCATGGTAGGGCGTAAACAAAACTATTATGAGCTTAAGGAAGCAATGGAAAGCAGGAAGGGGAGGGGAGAGATCCCCTCCTACAAAAATATAGCAGCAGGAGAAGCAAGCGGGAGTAGATCACAGAGTTATCCAATGGGGAGCAGCAGAGAGGCACCAGTTCTAGGAAACCAGTGGCAAACCAAGACAGGAGGCCGATGCTTACCAAGAGCACAGGAAAAACCAAGGTATGTTATTCCCAATAACAAACTTGAAGAATATAGATGCTATATGAGGGATCATGCTTTGATATGCAAGTTTGTAGGGTTTTGGCCAACTAAGAGGGATTTAGTAAAATGGATACAACAACAATGGAAACCAAAAGGGCACATAGATCTAAAGCTAGGAGCGAAAGGGTTTTTCATAGTAGTATTTGCAAATCTAGAAGATAAGGAAAAAACATTTGAGGAAGGACCATACTTCATGAATAATGCCGGCTTGTTCATGAGACACTCAGAAGAAAGATATAACCCAGAAAATGAGAAAATGCATTCATCTGGGTCAGATTATTCGGCCTACCGATGGAATTTTGGGACCCTGATATTCTTGAAGGAATTGGTAATTCAATCGGGACCTTTGTCAAAATGGTTGAGTCAAAAAAAGGGGGAAGTATACGTCCTACGTAAGGATATGCATCTACATGAATATAGAAGAACCGTTGCCAGAATATATAGAGCTAGAGTACCAGGACAAGATATGGCAGCAGCCATTGGATTATGAACACATACCTTTCAGGTGTAGAAGGTGTCACGAATACGGGCACCTTTTCAAGCAATGCCCGCTAAATAAAGAAGGGGAAATTTTAAAAAAGCAGGAAGAAGAACAAAGAAGGACAGAGAGCAAAGACTAGACAAATGGGTTTCCAAGAGGTTAGCAGAAGGAAGAAATCAGGGAAAGAAGGAATAAAGATACAAGAAAAAACAAATCCTATAATAATAGAAAGTCAAAACAAATTTCATGCCCTTAAGGAGAACGAATAAGAGGATGCAGGAAAAATGATCGAAGAAGATGAGAATGAAAGCGAACCAATGGAAGTTAGTAAAGAGACAAAAGATAGTGCCACAATACAGATCAGGGAGACTGAAGAAGGGATAGGGGTAAGCTTGGAGATAATAACAGAACAAACCTAGATGGAGATAGAGCTACAAAAGGATACTCGGACCGAAGAGGAAGGAATCATGAGGAAATTGTTACAGGAATGGAAAAATCTTGATGAAAGATTTATACCGAAATCTCATAAACAACTATATAAAGATACATTCCAAAAGTATAAAGAAAAAAAATGCAGAACATTGGAGGATCTAATAGGACAAATAGGGATATATGAAAATAATAACATGGGAATGGAAGGCATTGGCAAAGGAGGTAGAAAGTGAGGCAGACGAACAATGAATGAGACTATAGAGCTGTACGTGAAATTCTGGTTAACTCAAGCAAGGTGATACCTCTATCGGAGCTATTCCAACAACCATCCAAGAAGTTATAAATGACCGTTACAGGTTGGAATATTAGGGGTCTTAATAGCAAAGGAAAGGAGAGGTATTTAAAAGAGAGATTGAGGAAAGACAAACCTGGGATCATGATAATCCAAGAGATGAAGATTAATATGCAACAAATGGAAGGAATAATCAAAAAACTAAAAATACAATATGAAGTAATGGGACAAGATGCAAATGGCACAACAGGGGGTTTAGCAATAATGTGGAACCCTGAGGAGATAATATTTGAAAACTGGATAAGTCTACCTAGAATCCTCATTGGTCTGTGTAGAGTAATAGGGTCAACAGAGAGAATTCTCATAACAGGAGTCTACGGACCGCACATACTAGGAGAATGGGAAAGGTTTCTCAAGAATGTGCAAGATGCTAGAAGGATCTATCCAGAAACACCATGGATAATAGGAGGGGATTTTAACATGATTAGAACAATAGACGAGAAGAAAGGAGGAATAAGGAGACCGGATCAGTTTATGGATATATTTAATGAGATGATTACAAAACAAAGGTTAGTGGATATACAAACAATTAATGGAATCTATACATGGAATAACCGAAGAGGGGGAAAAAATTAGATAGCTTCTAGACTGGACAGATTCCTTATATCAGAATCAATCATGAATCAAGATGTTTTTGTAGAAGCAAAAATAATGCCATCTATTGGGTCAGACCATTGGCCAGTCAGGTTGGAGATAGATATAAAGAAAAATTCGGGCAAAAAGGCTTTCATATTTGAGTCCTTCTGGCGTAGGAACCCCCAGTTTTTAGTAAAAGCAGAGGAATGGTGGACTCAAAGTACAATACAAGGAAAAGGAAAGATGCACACCTTTCAGCTAAAACTAAAAGAATTGAAGGGGAAGATAAAAAAATGGAATAAATTAGAGTTTGGGAACATAATGGAGGAGAAACAAAAACTAGAACAAGAAATGGAAGAAATACAACAAACAATAATAATAGAAGGAAGAACAGAGGAAAGTTGCAAGGAAGAAGGAATCATAATAAGTAAACTAGAAGAGAGGAGGAAGCAGGAGGAGATCCTATGGAAACAAAAATCCAGGATCAACTGGCTTCAAGAAGGAGAACGAAACACCAAGTTTTTTCACCAGGCCATGATACAACATAGACAGAGAAACATGATTTTATCCATTAAAAATGAAGTAGGGGAAAGGATAATAGAACAATAAGGAATAGAGAAAGTTCTAGTCAATTACCATAAAGAAATCCTGGCTGAATCTCAAAATGATCATTCAGAAGCTATTGAGAATATATGCAAGGAAATTCCCAAGGTAGTAATAGCAGAACAGAATAAAGCATTGATGCGAGCAGCTACTATTGAAGAATTAGAGGAAATTGTGATGAACATGAAGAAAGGAAAAGCACCAGGACCGGATGGATATACTGTGGAATTTTATCAAGCAGGATGGCACTTTTTGGGCAAGGACCTCCTGGAGGTAGTAGAAGAATCTCACACGAAGCAAAAGGTATGGCCAGCTATAAACTCGACTATCTTTACTTTGATCCCTAAGAATGCTAATTCGGAAAATGCTCAGGGCTTCCGCCCAATTGCATTATGTAATGCGATTTACAAAATTATAGCCACTCTGATAGCGAAAAGACTAAAACCTCTCCTCACAAGCCTAATCTCACCAGAACAAGTAGGGTTTGTTGGGGGAAGGCAAATTCTTGATGGACTAGTTGTAACTCAAGAAGTCATCCACTCCCTAAAAGAGAAGAAGCAGAAAGGAATGACGATAAAACTAGACTTGTCCAAGGCCTATGATCGCTTGAACTGGAATTACCTTAAAAGAGTCCTGGAGACATTCGGTTTCAATAGTCGATGGATAGAATGGGTGTACAGCATGATATCAACATCGAATTTCTCAATTTTAATAAATGGGATACCCTCAACAACCTTTAATGCTTCAAGAGGAATAAGAAAAGGGGATCCTCTCTCACCTTTCTTATTAATAATGGCTGCTGAAGGGTTAGGAAGATACTTTAAAAAGGAGCAGAGGGAAAGAAAAATCAAAGGCTTAGGGTTGTACGGGAACAATCTTCCCATAACCCATCAGTAGTTTGTGGACGATATTATGCTATTCTGCAAAGCAATAATAAAAGAAGTCAGGGGCATGAAAAGAATCCTGGATCTATTTATGGAGGCTTAAGGTATGGAGGTTAGTAAGGAGAAATCATGTACCTTTGTTTTTAACACTTTGGAATCAATCAAATCTCATCTTACTAGGATGCTAGGGTTCATGCAGGGAGAGCTTCCAACAAAGTACGTGGGAAATCAGATAGATATTCATCCTACAAGAATGGTAAATTGGTAGCAGGTTATAGAGAAACTCAAAAATAAAATGGCAAGCTGGTCATTTAGATCTCTGAATATAGCAGGCCGAATAGTCCTTGTGAAATCAGTCCTCCAAGCAATACCTATTTATCCTTTATCTCTTATGACGGCCCCAAAAGGGGCATGTACAAAAATAAAAGAGATATATGGAAAATTTATTTGGGGTGGTCCAAATCAGCAGAGGAAATGGGATTTAGTTTCATGGAAACATCTAATAAAAAGAAAAGAGGAAGGAGGCCTTGGATTAAGAGACCCATAAATGATAAATAAGGTGATGGGAGCAAAAGTGTGGTGGCGGTGGATGAGAGGAGGCAATGATCTGTGGAATAATATATGGACCCACAAGTACAACATGCCAAAAACTATGGAAGAAATCCTTAGACTGGAAGAGACTCCGAAAGGTTCCACAATTTGGAAACTGGCAAGCCAGAATAGGAATATAGTAAACAGACATGCCTTCTAGGAAATAAGAGGAGGGAGGAATGCTAGATTTTGGGACGACGGGTGGCAACAGAGAGACAAACTTATTAATATCCAAACACTTCAGAATATTCAACAGAGGGCGCTCAGGGAGGGGAGAAAATATGTAAAGGATTACTGGAAAGAATGAGAGACCGATGGAATATGGAGAAAATGGAGAAAGCGAGAAGAATGGGTTGAAAACATTAGTCAAGAATAGCAGAAAGAATACTTAAAAGAAGTTGAGTCAAGGAAAATAAAAGTCAGAAACGGGGAAGATATTCTCAGGTGGGGAAAAACAATGAAAGGTACCTTTTGAGTCAAGGAAGCATATTATTTGATGGGATATCAGGAAAGGGCAGAGGAAAGTATAGAGTGGAAAATCATCTGGGACGGTAAATGGTGGCCAAAGATAGCCTTATTTGCATGGCTCATTGGAAAAGAAAGAATCTTAACATGGGCTAAAATACAAAAGAGAGGCCTCCTCTGACCATCGAAATGTAGCCTCTGCAATAAAGAAAATGAAACTCAGGATCATATTCTGAATAATTGTTGGTATGCTATGCAAATCTCGGAAGAGACAAGAAAGTTATATGGAAAAGAAAAGAGAGACCCCAGTGATATAAAAAAAAATCATTTTTCAATGGAACAAAGAAAATTTCCACTGCAAAGTTGTCAAGAGAGCTTGGAATCTGACAGTGGGGTTCATGATATGGCTCCTCTGGGAAGAAAGAAACCATCAGATCTTCCGAGACGAACATACTAAACCAGAAGAAATATGGAAAAGAGTTCTAAGCTCTATCAGGGAAACGATCCTTGCTGAATATTGGGATGAGGAAGAATGGAAAACAAATCATGAGGAAGGACAAATCCTAATCAAATTGAATATGAAATACGAGATGCTATATCCCAAGAGCAGTTCATATATCCTAAAGAGAATTTCATCAAGCTGAATTTTGACGGGGCATCCAAAGGGAACCCAGGGAATGCCGGCTTTGGAGGAATATTTAGAGATAGCGAGGAAAACATCAGATGGGTATATGCAAAGTGGGCAGGAGAAATGACTAAAAACGAAGCTGAACTGTGGGCGGTTCACCAAGGTTTAAGGATAGCGGTGAGGAACAACTACAAGAATCTAGAGATAGAAGGGGACTCTCAGGTGGTAATAGAGATGCTCCGAAAACTCAATGATGGGAAAAATTGGGAACAGATAGTGGGCAGCAGGAGAACAGCCAGGTTAGTCCAAGATCTGGGAGAATTGTTAAAGAAGATAGACTATAAAATTATTAACCACGTCAGAAGGAAAAGAAATAAGGCGGCGGATTTTCTTGCCAACTGGGGGGGTAATGATGAGGAAGGGAAGACTGACAACAGATGGCCGATAGTAATGAATAACCCGAGATGGGAGGAACTGGCAATTATACCAAAACAAGACCATGAGGACTCTAAAAAACATTAAGAATGATTACGAGAGACCCCCGATCATTACACAGGCACGGAAGGTGTTCAGGGTAGTGGAGGGCCAGGTAATGATAGGCTAGAACAGCCGAACAACCACGCAGGATCTCGCTTCAAGGTGGAACAAAGGAAGATTGGTGATGAAGGGAGGCGTAGATGATCAGGCATCAGACAAGGGTGACGAGTCTGAAGGTAGGATTGAAGAGAGAAAGGACATAGACAATAAATGAAAGAACAGGTGGCAAGGCAGACATGCAAAGAGAGCAGGTGGAAACCAGAGGTTGAGGATTAATAAAGGAGGATGGCACGAACGAGGGAAGAAGCGAAGGGAAGAGCAAGAAGCGTAGGAAAGGACAAGAGTGGTGAGGGAGAGAGTTAGCTGTAAGGGAAGGCAGTGCAACCAGGAAACTAAGGAGCCCAGAGTAGAGACTACGGGGAAAATGGAGACCAGAAGGAGAGTGAGAAGCAAGGATATTAACGCCATTAGGGAACACAACAACTGGGAAAAGAAAGGAAAAGGCGTGGCGAATGAAGAAGCAGTCGAGGAAATTGTTCTGGTTCTGGACGACTCAGAGGACGATGTTGAAATGTATGAATCAGATGAGAAGAAAGGATAGCAGTCTCGAGCAAAACAAGGAAGGAGAGAGGAGCATGAGATATAGGATAGTGAAGAGAATCGAGAGGAGGAGGATTGGCAGGGCCGCGAGCGAGGGGGAGCCAGAGAAATTGGTAGTGCTTCGGGCATGAGAAAGCGAGGAGAGGGAGGAAACTACAGAAGCAAAAGAGGTAGGGGAGGAAGGTGGGGACAATGAGGACGGAGCAGGGGAAGAGCTGGAAGCCACAGAGAAGTGCAGGCATCAACCTCTGCTGGAAAAACCAGAAGAACTGTGGGGACGAAGGTCTAGTTTGTAGAAAAATCCTATTATGAGAATACCAACAAAGATGTTAGAAGGATAATTCATCAAATGAAGGAGGAGGAAATGCAGGGACAATCTAATCTTGAGATGGAAGTTTGGGTTTACCTTCTCCTGGACCATGGTAATACGAGAGGCCGCATGACCCTGTATAAACAAGCGCTGCACGTTTATTGGGTCATGAAGAGACTGCTCGCCAAGGCAATGGAACAAGTAGCCATGGAAATGGTTGAACTGTCTCAAGGGATTCCAAATCTCAATAAGGAACTGAGGAATATACAGATTACTTTGTTAATGCAGGACAAGGAGATGGATGAAATACAACAACAGTTAAAGCAATGCCACCTTGACATCAAGAAGGAAATGGAGCAGCAGCCAGGAATGGAGGCGTATTATCGGTAGATATATAACAATTTTGTTTCTATGAAGATAGTAGATAACAGGTTAGACACTAATGCTTTTTTGTTAAGTATAGAGTCAAGATAAGCAAAACTAGCAGTCTCTATGAATGTAAAGTTTATTTAGCATGGACAAGTAGGCTTAATACCTTTTATTTTTGGATGGTAGTAAAGAACATAAGGTGGCCAATATACCCGGTTTCCCTTCAGGGCGGGTTGAAGCCACTATGTGTATGTAATGGCTTTTGATTCGCAGTAATAGAATAAGGAAGGTCCCTCCGTAGTTTACAAAAAAAAAATGATTAACAATTAAGGAAAACCATATAATTTAAGACATCTACAAAATTTATGATGACTGTGTGCCCTAATTCTGCCTGCTTACAGGCTACTATTGTCTCGCGCCTATATCAAGGTTCCTTTTCTACTTACCATTTACACTATCTTATATAAAGAAAGCAATTTGTTGGGCTCTTCATTTTTTAGGGGTAGCCAACTCTGAATAACATGACAACATTTCATGGCAAGATTTCCCTGACATCAATTCCTCTTTTGTCCGTTCGATCTCTACTGATACGATCAGAGACAACTTGTCTACCATTGCATTCAGAAGGTTTGCACAAAGATTCCATGAGTGGATAAGGGATAATAATATTTTTATTTTTGAAAATAGATATTCAAACAAAATGAAATTTAATCATATACATTTATTTTATTTATACTATTTTTCTCATTAATTAATTCTAATTAAATATCAAATTAGAAATATGCTAATCATATTATTTTTAATTTATATTATAACATTTTCAAATTTAGAATATTTTTAACTAATTTTATTTTTAGGTATATTTATATATATATATAATATATATATATATAGCCCCAATGATTAGCTCAATTGTCAAGTAAGGGCCTCACCAAATGGAGGTCAGAGGGTCAATTCCCAAAAGCTCTTAGGTCAGGTCTTGTATAGGCCGAGGGCGTCTCGCCTAGATTTTTCTCATGGATGTAGCGCCACCATTGATTGAAGGTGTCTGTGAACCATGACCAAAATATATATATATATAATATATATATATATATATATATATATATGACGCAAGCAAGGCCTGCATTATCCAGGATCTTTAAATCTATGTGCATATCTATATCCATCTAAGTTTTTTTTCTTTAATCAAAAACTCTAATTCACAACGGCACCATTTTCCATGCAGAAGTTTATCTTTCTTGTGGTTCAAAACATTCACCATTGGATTCATACTTTCATTAACGCCATCTCAAATGCAATATTCATCAGCATGCAAATTCAAAACCTTTGAAGCCTTCCATTTAAGCCCAATGACTCCAATCAACCCCAGACTTTGTTTTAGTAACATCATTCATTACATACATTAAAATCATCCTTTAGATATGACTGGATTCTACCAAGAAAATGAACTTATGCTGTTCATACCTGTACATGCGGTCTCAAGAGCGATGTGGCATATTATTCTTGCCCCAATATCAGCTGAAGACTTTAAGTCCTTCCAACGTTCATGCTATCAAAACATAATTATTATGAATGCCCACAACGATCAGGGAATCAAACTTTATTATGGCTTCTGCAAGCAATCTTTCTTTGTGACAATCAATTCATGTAAGATTAGAATTCAAAACCCAGTGTCCATGGAATATCGATCCATGTACATGCGCAAACTACTTTGCCAATTTACCACTCTAACCAGAGTATTTCACAACAATTTAAAACTGTATTTATTTGGATTTCAAACAGAATTTGAACCACAACTCTGTGCCTTTTCCAACGCTTCCAACAGCTATGATTTACACAATTGATTATTGCTTTAACGCGCTCCGCATACCTTTTACCTCTGAATTTATATACAATGTGTAGTTCTTCTTTTAATTGCAGTCGAGCCACCATCTAACAGTGTTCAGGTTAATAATTCAACCAATGCATTCATTCCGGAATTGTAAATATTGTATCTTCTAATGCCAGCATTCAGGATGACAATACAAACTTATGAATTCAGTTTCAATTTGGAATAAACATTACAACGAATAGGTTACCCTCTGCATTTACCTTTTAATTGATTTCACAACAGCTTTCATACCATCTGATACAGCCCAGGCCGCTCCCAAGCCACTAATACCAGGATCCTCTTCACTCCCAAGCATATAAAAGCTTATTCCATGATATTATAATCTCATGATTTAAAAAGAACCCGAGCTTGTCTATCACATAGTGCTTTCCAAACCATATTTATTAACGCACAGTGCTCTTCCTTAATTCTTAAAAGAAACAAACTGAGAATGGCCATGCGCATATATATCCATATATTCACTTACGTACCTGTGCAGCAAGTCCTCTCCTTTCTTTGGAACCGACACTGGTTATAGGCTACCCTTCATTCTTAACAAAGACTCGTATATATATATATATGGCACTGACAAACCATAGGCAGGTTGGTATATATATATATAAATTGCCAGGTATGATTACAGGCGGGCAGCTATGTCTCTTCGTTCCTTATACTGTTGTAAGTAGCAATCGACAAACAAAAACCTGTTGTTTTATGAACTCACGGATCCTTAGACTCAGCAATGTATATATGCACAGTAAATTATATCTGTCTTCCTGCTACATTCAGAATCACTTTGTTACGCTGCGACTTCCTCCAAGACTGAAAGACGGAACTCACCTTGTTACGCTGCTGCGGATTTACACATCATAATATATATATATATATATTATTAATAATAATATAGTATAATATATATAAATATATATATATATATATATATATATATATATATATATATATATATATTCTATGTTAATAGCGTTACACATCTCATCCGCATATATTGTCACGTCCAAGGATTACCACGCCTCAACAGGAATGATAACCCTGCATAACTGTAAGGTTCAAGGCGGTCTATCACCATATGAAAGGCAAGCAGATTCAGAATTGGACACACATCAATTGCGCATTGAACAAATAAAAACCATTAGCACTTCATGCGATTCCAAGTTACATAACACTGATTTCTACGACCATATACAGAATCATAGCTCAAATTTTATTAAACGCAATCATGTCCATACAAATTCAAATTCGACATACATATATTTACATAAAACAAACATTCACATAGTTATATTCATGGCCAGATATGCAAATCCATGGCCCTTTTACAAACTGTCGAAGGCTCCCAAGGAGAACCCTTCCTCACTTCTCACAATCTCAATGTTTTTTTCCTCCAAAACTTCTTCCTGTTTATACAATTTAAAAATATCATTAAATTAAATGCTCAATCCCTTCAATTCCTCAACAAACCCCTAAATCTCTCAACATACCTAAAGGATAGATCTTTATCCTAAAATCCTTCCACTAATTAAATTCCCTCATATCCTTTTATTAAATAAAAAGATATTTACAATAGATCCTCACATTTTCCTATTTTACTCATTTAATTTAATAAAATATTAAAAATCAACACACCCCCTTTTAACATATTTACAAAATAAAAAAACACCCTTGATGCTCCTGCATCAGACTCCCCATGTAAGAAAGTTCATGACCACCTGGTCATAAGTCTGGATATCTCCTCCTGGATCCCAAATTTTATTTTGTAATCTTCCCATGCTTGTCGATTGCTTTACTATTGTTGTCATCTGTTGTTGTCTTCCAGGTTTCCATATTTTGTGCTGTAGTGCTCCACTTGCTTTTCTCTTGCAATCCTTCGCTATCTTTCTCTTGTTGTCTTTCCTTTCCTTTCTTGCTGCTGCTGGTCTCTTCCGGGATTCTTTTGTCATCAGTCTTCTGATACTTTCAATCTCTTGGTCCAAATAATCTCCCGGCTGTTGATTTCTTGCTGCCTGCTGAGCTAAGACGGCTTGCTCAGTTTTTACTTTCTCTATCTGTACTATCACTTGTTGACTTCTTGTTTCTTTGCTTGTTTCTGTTCTGAC